>JAYJMH010086082.1:0-32064 GCA_036873815.1 Phacellophora camtschatica | reverse complement strand
GGTTGTGTGGATATATTGTAGAGTCAAATCGAGTATATTTCTGTTGAGGTCATTTGGGAGGTCTTTATCACCATATATTAAAAGTTGCGTCAAAACTTCATTTGAAAAATCGATATATCCAAATGGTCGTAGTAATGCAAAAACTCCAACGAGAAGGTTCTGACGTTGAACCTCAAACGAAGGGTAAAGCAACAAAAGGTACTCCGTACTCTCAATACCATCGTTAGTTGGGCACATTGGATTTATGGTATCCCTAAAATTGTGCTTGAATTTGTGAAGACTTAATTAGCTAAGACCCACTTTAAGTTGAGTAAGATAAGATAAACCTATTGGGTCATGAATTCCAAAGACAGATTTAGCAGGGGGGCGGATTTTCGAGAGCACCTTTTCTTGAAGATAGCAACTGATGGTGCAATTCTAATTTCCGAACATAGTTCATTCCATTAAGACAGGCAATTTGAATAGAAGCTAGATTTGAATTTTTCTGTCCTTGCCCTTATTCGCCCAATGGCATCCTGATTGCGAAGAGAGCTCTGTGATTGCTGAAGTTGTGGGATTTGATCCATTGTATATTCAGGCATCAGGTTGCTTATCATTTTGTAAAACGACGTAAGGCGCCTACTCCACCTTCGGGAACTCAGTGATTCCCAACAGCAAGGGCAGCAGCATACTGAACGGACTCCAGCTTTTCCATCAAGCTTGACAAAATAGTATTGCCGCTAAACTCGCATACTTTAGCCAAATATATAATGCCAGGATATCGAAAACAAGAGCATCATGGCCAGAGGGGTCATGGCCCCATGAAACTCATTGCAGGAATATTGGTAGATTTCTAGTCCTTGTCAGACGATTTAAAATTTCATTACAGCCCTTTGAGACAAAGAAAATACAGTGCTTGAATGGTTGCCCTTTTATCAAACACAAACACATTTCCAGTTTTTCAGGAAATGTTTTTGTTGTTAGAAAAAACCCTAATCTTTAGCTCCCTAAAAGTTTGGACCCACAATGCCCCTGATCAAAAAATAAAAATTTAGTATCATAAGACCCTTACATAAAAATATTTGTATTTCTCAAATCATTTGCACATCAAAAGTCTGAGTCAACATAATATTTGTTCCCCACATATAGCCAACAGTGAAAGCCTGCATACAAGAATGAATCAATGAATATATATTTCAAATTCCACTACATTAAATACAACTCAACAAATACAACCAATAGAAGAAGAAAAAATACAAATTAATATGATAAAGTAATAATTGTAAATAAATAAAAATAAAGATATCTGGTGATGCATATAGTAGAATTCTTAAAGGAGGAGCTCTCAAAGTAGATAAACTAATGAGCAAAGAGCCCCCTGTCATAAAACCCATTAATTTCAAGTCAAAGTTAACTAAGTATTTAAATTGGCCAATCAAAGATTTGAAATATGAGTTTAAGATGTTGTGCAATAGAATTTAAAGCAAATTTTGTAAATATTCCTTTTAAATAAACATTTTGAGTAAGAATTTCTAATTGCCATGGGCAAATCATTCCATGGCTTTGCCCCCATATACCAAATGGATCTCAAACCATGTAGTCTTTCTTTGTCAAAACAAAGATAAGAACCTACTCTATAAAATTCAGTCTAACATGGTGCTTTTAAGCACATTTCAGCTTAGCTGAGAGGGTAGTGAACTTCATTAAAAAGTAGATTTATGCAAGGCCACATGACTGCTATGTTTTGCATGCTCCCGGTGGTGTTGAAAATTATAATGCTGTTTAGTTTCGTAGATTCTAACTTCGAATTGATAGAAAAAGGGCTGTGGATTTTAAGTACTCAATTTTACTTGGAATAGATTTATTTATTATAATATTTTGACAATGTCTTGACGGTGATGCTGAGCAGAACGAATGTAGGTATTTCAGCATGCAGGTTCAGTTCTTTATCACTTGAAAGCAGTTGAAAGTTCTTTATGGTAGCAACCCCCAGCCATTACACTTTAACAATCAATTGAATAAAAATATATTTTGAAAATTTTAGGTGTTGTTTGTGAAACAGTTGATCTACCACCTGCCTAACACCTATTTATTCCCAAATTTTCAGGTAAATTGCCAGGCTAAAAAATTATTGTAAATAACAAAACAAGTAGCAAGAGCTGGCCTAGCAAGACCCAATTTACCAATTTACCAAAAGACAAGCTGATCTGCAGATATTTGGCCTTGGTCTATAATGGATGGATGGGCAACTGGCTAACCATTTCTCAAACAGCCAAAAATTGGTTGTACTTGGTACCAAGATATTTTGAAAAAAATAACAAAAATTTTCCACAAACTCAAAATTCTAGAATCTGCCTACCAGAGTTTAGCGTTAATGCAGAACTTTATTTAGTATGATATTCTACAAAGCAATTATCATCATTTCTAATGCAAAGATGAACTGTATCCAGTTCACCAAAAAGTTAGTTCTTGACAGTGGGAATGGGCAATGTTCTCTTTTCTTGCAACACACCATAACACACCAAGCATTAATGATCTCTGCCTTGACCCTTTGCTGGAAAGTGGGTGTCAATATTTTTTCTGTTTTTTGTCCCTTTTTACAACAGATTGCTGGTCACATTTGTCAACTCCACCTATTATGGAACTATTATAGTCCCTGAAAAGTTGGAGACAGTTGACTTGTACCTTCCAATATCTGTCCTGAACCTTTGTGTTCCCGTTGACTGGTTATCACAAGTTTGAATATGGATGGTGTTGAGAAAAAAGACAGGGTTGATTGGAATTCCATGCAGGGCTATCAAACAACCCTGAAAGCTGTAAAATGCATAAACCTCATATTGCTTTTTCTTCACTTCTTGGGATAATATCTTCTGCTTGGCTTTATCTTGCCCCAACAGAGGATACCTTCTTGTGACTGCAAAAGTAGAAAGAGTGGTACACTTGTGTACCAATTGTCAACATACAAATTGTATCCTTGGTTCACAAAATCATTGTTTATCACTTAACACAGTCTGTCTTTCCTAGCTCACCAACATCTTCATCTTGTCAAGAGCCCCTGTCTTTCTGACAATACCTCAAAGTTTCAACAGTAACTTGTTAATGAATTTGGGAAAACAAAAACTTTGATACCAACATTCACTGGGTTGAGGCATCTATTTTATCAGGCAATATGTACTTTGAAAGGAATCATACTTTCATCCTCTGAGACCTCTTTTATATGGATAAAACAACTTTGAGTTGGAGAAAGATTAGACTCCACTCCTGCAGAAGTAGTGAATGATAGTTAACAGCGTCCAGACCTTACTAGGAATGGTGTGTGATCACTCTCGCATGCCTTGGCCCCTGCCTGCTTTCCAAGAAGTGTAATTTGTTGCACACTTCAATCTGGCATTATTTATGTTGTTCACAGTCTGTGTTCATTTATGGCTTGTGTGGTTTCCAGCGTCATTTAGTTGAGATAATCATCATCAAATTGTTTTTATGTATAATCGTAAATTACTTGCCGAAGTCACAAATTCTAAGAGTATTTAGGGAAAGCCCTTAAAAACTGGAATTGAATGGAAAATCAAATTTGAATGATTTTGTTGCATGTGGACAATTTAACTTCTTTTATCGCACTGAGAGAAAAATGGCTTTGTCAGCTAAGAAAAAGAAAGGAGTAATGAAGGAATTGAGAACTTATCCTGAAATGGGGGAGAGATGGTATTATTGGTCATGAAATCGAGACCTTTGATTTAAAGAAGTATGTAACAAAAGATATGGGTCAAGATATTTTCAACTGCACTCTATCGCACGCCTGGAATGCTCTAGGAGTTTGATTCACCACACACCTATAAATGTTTTCCCAGTAAAGCCTGGCATCTGTCCCAATTTGTGACATAATCCTTTTTATGTTTATGATAATTTGCCTGAGCCTGCGTACGATCCCGATTGGGAAGTTTGTCATTGACTGGCAGTGGTGCATGACAGCCTGTTTGCTAAGTATGGCACTTGCACAACCGAGAATTCCAATAGAACAATAGGAAAACAATAGGCCTAAACAAAAAAAGAGTGCTCATGCACACCCGAGATCTTGTCGAAAAGTGCCATACTCTGCAGTCTGACATGACAGGACCGGACACTGACTGGTCTGGGGAGCAAAAAAACGCACACAATATGTTGATTATATGAATGGAAATTCTGCTTGGAAAGAGCAAATGTTTTTTCATCATAATGTATTATGGCATGTCAACGACCAGATAGGCTAGTCTTTCTCTTTTATTTACTACCCCCTCTCGGCCTTTTTTTTAATAAGAGTCAGCCGAAAGACAACAAAAAGAGTCAGCCAGCCGAAAAAACTCGAGCCAAAAAGTCGAAGTAAGAATATATTTAATCTTTTACCGAAATAAAATTGAAACTCCCAAAAGCATGCGATAAAACAAAGGTAGTTATTTGCTTTTCTAAAAGATACGTACCTATCTAGGGCAAATTTTAATGCTCAAAACCATCACCTTTTTCTTTGAACACAGTTTGTCGCAACTGCCGCCATCACAGTTATCGTTTCGAGTTTCTTTCAACTCGTTTTCAAAACGAGTCGATAAGCATATTAAAAATTATCTTCAAAAAAAATTCGGTATATGACGCAACAGAAAAGTTTGAACCAATCAGGGCATTTTAAAGGTTTTTTGACTGATGGGGAATTGGGGAAAAGAGCACTTTAAAAAATCAAAGAAATGCACAGATTAACAGTGTTCACTCAATTTTGTAAAAGACTGCTTCGTAATAAGATGAACTACAAAACTCAAACTAAATGTCTTCAAACTGGTTTAATGAACAAAAATAGCCACTTGAGCTTGACGCACAGGAGGACAAAAGGGCCCCTGTGACTTGGAGCACAGAATGTAGTCCCAGGTCTTAGTAGAAACAAATTTCTGCAAATTCACCCCACTGATGGAACAGCCTAAAAATTTAAGAAGAGTAGACACGCATCCAAGCCATGAAAAAAGAGCGGGGAGCAAACGTGGTCCGAGAAAGCCCGGTTCACTTTCATAAAATTGAATATATTATATTGTGACATGACAGATAAACATACTGATAGACAATAAACGAAATGATTTCGAACTTAATACAATATATATGGATAAGCATGGGATAATTCTGTGTATGATTTGACAATTTTTTTTAATTTCGGAGTTAGCCAATCATATCACAGAATTTATATCTGATCATGAAAACGTGATTTGATTAGTTCAAAATGCAAACAAATCAACTAGTTAATGAAATAGAAAAAAATGTTGCGAGTTGTCCATTTAAAATAACTAACTTTCAAATGACGAGAAGAAAAATATAGAATGCCACGAAATTATTGAATTTATCTCGACACGAGTATGATCTCGATGAATGTTTTGATAAAAAAAAATATACATGGAAAAGGTATGGAATAATATGAAATAAAGTTTAAAATATTCAATTTATCTTGACAAATGCGTTTTGCATTTTTCCTGTTCAAATTATGCCAGAAAAATTAGCAAAAATGAAATAAAAAATAAAAAATGTTTCAAACCAATAATATTATTGTTGACAGCTGACAAAGTCAACAAACGTATGAGCTTATAAAAAAAAGCTTTTAAAAATTTATAGTATTTATTCGGATTTTAAATGACAATTGTATAGCGATGCAACTAGAAATAAAACAACGTTGTGAATACCAAGCTTCAGAAGTATAATAAAATTCCGTTAGTTCAGACACATAAGTTTTCTATATATTACAATGAAAAACACTAGTCTCAAATTTTGTTATTTTTTCGAAGGCTTGAGAGAAAGGTACAACTTCCCATCAATAGTTTGCCTTTCTGGTCCTATCCTTTTCAAGATTGCAGCAATCGTGCTAACAGTTTGTTCTTTAGTAAGGCCTGTTTTCTTCGTTTTAAATTTCTTCACCAAATCTGTCGTCGTCATCGGTTTATGAGCAAGGTATCTTCGAATGGTTGTTTCAGTAATTGCTAACGGTTCTTTGCTGCCTCCTGAGGGCGGTTCAGGTAACTTCGGGGCATTTGTCTGCTTCTTTTTCGCATCGTGAGCCTTTGTTGAGTGTTTTGGACTCAATCCTTGACCTAAAAATATTCAAGACAGTCAAATACTTCATTTTAATTCACTATTACTCAAAGTGATCAAAACCTCAATACAAAACAATTGATAAATGTACTTTAACAGGGTAAGTACAGATAAACATTGCAAGTCTTTATCGAAAATTTTGGACTCGATCCTTGACCTAAAAACTTCTCTTTAACTCATGACCTCCTGAAATAATTAAAACTTAAACACAACTCAAATGACATGTGAATTTTAGCAGGGGGATACAGATGCAAATTTAATACAGTTATGGTAAATGTAAGAAAAAAATATGTTTTTGTTTTTAGTGCATCTTCCATATATACCGATACTCAGATACTTACGTAGCTTGTGAGGAAGCAAGCCCTCGGGCTATACTTACAACATCGAACTATTAAACGTCAATTGTAAAACATTATGTTTTTGCTACATTGACACCAAGATGTTTCAAACAGAAAAATTCAGACAAACAACTTTGGACACTTTAGCAGAATCGCTGCCACATAATCTACAACAGGAAAATGCTTGTTTGCCCAGTTCCTTCACCTTAAACTACAGAAGAGCACTGGACGATTCTAGCAAAAGTATCTTGAACAAGAAATATTTCCAAAATGAAATTTTTACGTTTCTTAGAGAGGCTCAAAAACATTCGGACGATTAAAGTTTCGGACAAAAGTTGTTGATGTATTTCATAAAGCTTGTGTTTTTGTGATGTTTAAGAGTTCTTGTTGGAGATTGAAAAACATTAAAATAAACAAATGCTCATGCTGGGGGTGTGTGGGGGTGTTACATCCCCCAATAATTTTCAAAAACGTCGAAAATCGGAAAAACTCAACATATTAAAGCAAAATTTCGGACAAAATTGTGGAGAATAATGGCTATTGCTTACTAAAACAATGGAGTATTAAAAGAAACAACAGTAAAAATTTGGGCAATTTCCAAACAAAAGTAGCGCACCCCCCAAAGTTGGTACATCGCTACGCCCCTGTGCTCAGGGACAACGGTAACCGGAGCTTATCTTAAATACCTTTCGATGCGTTGTGAAGTCTTTCCTTTTTGCTTGGTGGCGTGTCTGAGATTCCATCCCTGCTACTTGGCCGCTTGCGAGAGTTTGACGAATCTATTTGTGATGAAATTTACAGAAACACTATTCTCTATTCCTGGTACAAAATCAAATCCAAAAATATTCTTAATTTTATCCTACTGATAAAAACGATCGTGTTCAAGCTTTAATAAACATTTTAAATAAATAAAAACCTACAACGATGGATAACGTTGTTAAACGTTTACAAAATTGCGACCATTTCTGTCGATAAATTCAGATGAAAATAGCAAAAATTTCCAAATCGCAAAACCAATTCTCAAACCAAAGGAATTTAACAAATTTCAAATGAATTGCTTTGAAGATGCTGGAACAATTGATGTGCCTTTCATTAAACCTAATTTGAATTTAAAAGTTTCAAAGACTATCATTAAGAACTAAAGGTTCAAAATACCGGATTTTTACTGTGCGTACTCAAACAATAAGAAGAACTTAATAATTTCTTTTAAATTTACAAGCTATAAAACATACCGTTATCTTTCCTGTTTGCTTGCAATGTTGGCGTCGATCTGCTTGGCGTATCTCTTTTTCCTTTACCTTTATGTTCGATGGAGAAAAACAAAATCATTATATTGGTAAAGCTTGACAAACAGTTGTACTCCCCATAACAGAGGAGAATTTTGTAATAATAGTGAAATTGACACACTGGTTTCAAAGTAATTATCCCTCGAGAACAAAGCGAAACTCTCTCAACTGGAAAACAAAAACAAACAATGTTGCCCAGGAGATGTTTGCATTTTTATCTGCTGCTCCCCATGCTACAGCAAACTTTTCAAGAAATTTCTAACAAAGTTCTATTGAATTTCATGGCGTACTAAATTAAATTAAAATTCTGAAACGTAGCAATTATGCGAATCATGTAAAAAGATTTAAAAAATGCTGTTTTAAAACAGACTCTGTAAAAAGCTATTGAGTGACCTATTAACTAGATCAATGAGGAAAATGAAAAAGCGATGAAAGTTAAAAATTATGAAGAATAAAAAAGGAAGGAAAAAGACGAAAAAGCGGGGGAGAAAATGGAAGAGGGAAAAAACGAGAACTGAAAAGTTAAATACTAAATTAAAAAAACAGTGGAGCGATAAGATAAAAACGGAATTCTAACACTTTAAAATAAGAGAATAGCATGAAGATAATGATGCGGTTCTGTTCCTCACTATTCTTCCTCATTCTTTGTCATTTCTCCCTGCCATGTTCTCATCAGGATCGTTTTCCAGTTGGGAAAAACATTCGTGTACATAAAATTCCGAATAGTTTGAAAAAATACATTTTTGGCAATCTGAGAGTTGGGTTTCTTGTAAACCAGTTTCTATAAAGAATATTTGTAAGTCTACTAGGTCACGATTACTCTAAGTGGACCAAAAAAACATCAACATCTTCGTGTTAAAAGGTGAAAAATATACCAGACAACTTTAATGGCTACCGTAATGGTAATAATATTTACCATTCTATCATATATTTCTTGTCATTATATTACACATTAACAAATTCTGAATATGTTCAGAAGGGTAACGAGTTTAGTTTAAATTATGCAACATAAAGCCAACAAATAACAAATAAACTATACACACATTTTAAATAGATTAAAGTAATTTTAACAATAAGCTGAATTTTTTTGAATACTTTTTTGGAAACTAAGCTTACCGTCTTTAGATTTCTTTCCGGATTGCGGTGTGCTTTGGTTAGAGTCATTTTGTGTTGTTGGTGTTGCTGACCGGCTGCTTGAGTTTGATCCAGAAACGCTACCGGATTGTCCGGATTTCTTCTTTTTATTATCCTTACCTGCAAATCAATCAAACATGTCCCATTTAAGTAAGGTGTTTTTCTTTTCTTTTAGCCGCATATTTAACGTCTGTTTTAGGTTAGATGCCACGCAATATTTGCGATAAATTGCCTATCCAAACACTTAAATCGTTTAGATCGTAGACATTTCTCGTGGCATGTAATTTAAGACAGACCATAGTTATAATCTCTATGTCCAAATGGCCTCGGGGTAGTCATAGTCTTTTGCTCTTCGGGGTATCGTTCCAGTAGTATTGTATAGTTGTATAGTAATTTTTTTTAAAGTAGTGTAGCTTGTATTGTAATTTTTTAATGGATAAAGAAAAAGAAAAAAAAAACATTTAAGATTCCAAATAACTGGCATTCAATTCCTGAAAAAGGGATTCTTTGCGTCCTGGATTAATACAAAAATTGCTGTAATCTTTAGGCGACTTAGGTACCACCATTGCTTTCGTTATAAAAAACAATCAGGATCCATTCAAATTATCCAATTACATCGAATCGCATTCTAAAGAAACAAAGCAGAAATTTCAAACAGTGTAATCACGATTGTTTTGATTGCCAAAAGAACAGGCTGCATGTGTACTATTGGTATTGTGTCGTTAATTAAAAAAATCTATGTTTTATCATGTGATAATACATTTATCACATACTCACCCGTTCTGCACACCTTGTATGATATTCCTGTACAAATGATGTTTCTTTAACTTTTTCTTCAAATCTGAGAAGATTGTGCGAATGTTCCAATAAAGAACAAGACTGGCCATGCTGAGAAAAACATTTGACCAAAGCTGTTGCGGAGAAAACAAAGTCTTCACTTTATTTCTGTTAAAAATATGCTGTTCCAAAAATCAAATAAGGTTAACATGTAAGGCACAAAGATATGCTGTTCCAAAAATCAAATAAGGTTAACATGTAAGGCACAAAGACAACTAGATAAAAGTATTAGTCATCGTGTCATCGTTTTTTATTGGTGACAAAAGTGAAAGACGAAGCAGACCTTTAGAAAAGACGAAAGAGACATAAAAAGTGCTTACAAGCATATGAAGGTGATGTATGAGATTGCAGCCATGAATAAGACATTCAAATATCAAGTCAACATAATAACTCAGCTTCGCTTTGTTTTCCCAATTTACATTAGAATCCATATGTTGTATTACATATCTATGTAAAAAAGGAAAGGCATTATAAGTATTGAATTTTAAATTAATTTCGCACCCAAAGCAGCGATTGGTGGAATGATAAAAAAAATTACATACAAAGTTATCATGCTATCACACAAGTACTAATAATTTCAATAAATGAATACAAACTTTCTGTACCAAAGTACTGTAATACTGACTCACTTTACAATGATGTGGAGACATTCTAGCCCCAGTAGAACACACTGAAAAGAAATATATAACATTAACTCATGGAACTACAGAATCTTAAAATTATTTAAGGTAGATAACTGAATGCTTGAAAATCAAGATAAGTGAATGACTTAATGACTAACTTGGAAGCAAATATAAATTCATTTCTATAACATTTAATAATCAAATTTGTCACATCAAATTTTGTTACACTTTTTTTTAGAAAAACAGCTAGTAAATAGTATTTTTGACAACTTTAACATTCTTGATAAATAAAATTTTTAACTGACCTCTGCAATCATGAAACATAGAATACTCCAACCACCAGAAAAACCAAAGTAGTATGCTGCCAATGACATACAGAACGTCGAGAGAAGAATTGTGTTTATAAGACATAAAAATTTTATGTGTGTTCTTGCTGATACAACTGGAGAAGATGTTATCTAAAAATAAGAACATTTACTTTCAGCACTGTTGTGTCAATTTAATTCCAACACAGCCAAAAGAAGGATTACATAATGGGTGTATCCTGGGTGTGCCATAAAAATATATTGTGTTTTTACCAATTGTGGTGACTTAAGAGCAAATAGTTTTATTCCATTAAGAAATTCTTAAAATACATTGCTGCAGTTAAAATCAATTAAAAAACCTTGATCAACTGTCCTGAACTTTAAAAGTTTTAAATTCAAAGATATGGAAAATGCAACTGCTTGTGAATATTTAGTTTGCTAATTCCCAATCCATGTGAAATAAAATCATTCTTTATTCTAATAAAGCTTCAGTTTTAAATTGTATTTTTTCTATAATTTTTTTAATTTTTAAATAAAATACCGGATGACCAAAAATAATATACCCATAATTGCACAGCTGTTGTGGAGTAGCTTTTGTTTCGATAATTAAATTTTTGTTTGACGTTGATGCAAGATGCTTAAACCTAAAGTTTTATACCTTTTTGCAAAAATCTACTAAGTAATCTTTTGAATTATAGTAAAGAAAAGGCAATAATGTTGTATTTTCGGCAGATTGCAGGAAAAGATCATTAATTTTTGTTTCATTGATTATAGCTTGGTGATCATTGAGTAGATTTTAGCAAACAAACTGTCAAACTAGATTATGGCAAACTATAAAGTGAAGCCTTTTATGTCAAATTCAGGCAAAAACAGAATGATAAAACAAAAGCTCCTCCACAGCAGCTTTGCTCCACAGCAATGTGGGGACATTTTTTGGGCTACCTGGTATAAACTTACGAATTCAAATCTGTCTTTGCAAATCTGTCCAAAAATCTTCCAGAATCCAACCATAGAGAACCAAGCACACCAACACAAGACTTGAATTAAGGTTTGTGCATTCACAACACCAAATACAAATATCACTTTGTAGAATACATAATTCCAAAATTCTTCTTGAACATGCTGAATGAAAACACAACACTTACTTGTACACAGTTGTTTTCATAGCATATGAAAATTCTAATAACAGGTGCAGTCGTGAATCTGAAATTACAGCTTCAGACCAGGTCATAAGATTTTTAGCAAGATTTTTAGTGATAGAATTGAACTGCTTCATGTGAGCTAAGTTTGAGGCAACTTTGAGCGAACAATTTGATTTTCCAGACAGCAATCAACAGCTCTCCTCCAGCATTTGAGGGCCTGTGCTAGAGTATGTCTCGCAAGCGGCTGTTCTAGAATGGCGAATTAAGGCATCTCATTCCCTCCATTAGCCTGGGATTCTCCTTGGGCAAGTGATGGAAACCCCACAGCCTCCCTACCAGGGTTATTGGGGCTACGGACTTTAAAGCTTAACAAGAAGTCAATACTTTATCTTTGAGGGAGAGCGAGAGTGGTTTGCATGCAGACCAAACGGCCGAATAACAAGGTGCCGGCTACACTTAAAGGGGAGAGTGCAGTTTGCTATTCCAACTTCAATTCTGAGTGAGAGAAGTGGCGACCCTTCGTTTGTATGACAGCCATGAATAGGCTAATATGAATCACAATGAATACATAAATCGTATAATTCCAGGAACCCACAGGAGCAATACTGCTACAGGAACTTGCGTGTTCCATAAGTTGGAACTGATGACGGTGCTGTCATTAACGCATTAAAGAGGGAAATACTTGTCAAGTGCTAAGTGCTTGCAGCATTACTAAGATGTGAGAAGTCCCCCAAGTTACTCAAGACGTCGAGGAAGAGCGTCTTCAACCTCTTGCAACAACACTTTAACTAAAGGGCAACCCTCCCTATAGATGTTTTAAAAATAAAAATAAAACCAATCATGACGCATACAGTTCCTTCAGTACGCTTGGGTCGGATCCCAGTGTAGTAGCTGCTACGGCAAGCTTGAGTCTGAGGGCACCAAAGCAGGAGACAGCAAGGAGGATCAAGTATATAACGCCCAGCATATCAACATCAACAACAACAACACGAACATCAGGGCCGTAGCAAGCAGCTGCTGGGGGCCTTTATTTTCAAAACGATAGAGAAAAATTGACTTGTTGTGACGTAGAACCAACGGCTTAAACAGGTACAGATTTCACGTACTATGCGAGGAAGACGAAGACAAACAGTAAATATGCTCATATCAGCGATTTGTTGAAGCCAATAACCAAGCAGCTGAGAAATGTCTTTAGAAAATCCCTAAAGCTCGAAAGGAAGGAACAGTGCTTAGACCCAAGGGTCACTAAGGTAAGAAAAGGGCAGCATAATAAGGACTTTGTCACTAACCGACGAAAAGAAGGTTTCAGATAGAAATACAAACGAAATAAGGAGGAGTTGTGCCAAACATACTCAACATTAGAGCAAGAAGAGTTAACCTGTAAGATCAAAGAGGTAGAGGAAGCACACAATCACTAGATCCTGTCAAGATCCGTTGACAAAATGCAGAAGAGTATGTAGATGCCTGTACTGTCACTTTAAGAACTCCCAGTAGATACGGTGATATTCCAGAACTGTGGAGTATACTCAACATTTTGCCATTAACGAATTACCCAAAGCAGGTGAATTCACCAACAAAGATAATTAGAGAGATATTGCTCTCGGCTTGTTTGTTGCTAAGACTTACAACAGAATGGTACTCATCTCAGGTCAGGATCCTCTGCTAAGTTTAGAAGCGCACAATGGTGGGACAGATAGCAGTACTGAGAAGGATTATGGAACGAGTCAAGGAACGGAATCGGCCTCTGCTTTGAACACCCTTATTGACTTCAAAAAAACATTTGATACCATACAGTACATACTCCAGGCATATGGTGTACCAGAGATGTGAAGGCGATCACTAAAAGCTACTCCAAGACAATGGTAATATCTCCTGGTGGTGAGACTGCGCTATTCGAGATATGAGGGCTGGTGTTCTCCAGGGTGATACATTACATTGGCTTCATTTCTTTTGTTGTTGCTCTGGACTATGCTTTCAAGATGGCAATTAACATAAGAGAAGAGGAGCTAGGCTTCACATTCTGGTAAACAAGGAAGAGCTGCAAAGTACATGCAGTCATCGTCACAGATCTGGATTTTGTAGACAACATAAGCCTGGTTTTTGACACAACGGAAAAAGCAAGAAAGCTTTTAGCTGAGGTGGAAAGGAGAGGTGGAAAGGGAGCGCAAGAAGATGTCTCTGGCCCAGTATCGATGAAATGCCAACAAAGAAGACAAAGGCGATGGCTTTCAACAGTTAGGAGAAGAGTGTAACCAACTGCCAACGAGACAGTTCTAAAAATGGTTGAAGATTTCAAACACCTTGGTGCATGGATAGCATCATCTGAGCAAGATTTGAAGACAAGGAGACCTCTTGCATTGAGTGCGCTACATGGCATAAAAAAGTGTGGAAATCAGGGATAAACAATAAGCTCAAGAAGTGTCTGGTCCGAAACATGGATATTGACATTTCATTAAAAATTCTATTGATTCAAAAAAATTTCATTCATTCATTCATAACAGTACAACAATAGAAAGCTACAGTATATGGTGTATGCACATGAATTGAATACACAAGAAAACTTGCAAACTGTGTGGACATTTTGCAATTTAATGCAGGAGCCAGCAGTTGCAATACTGCTGAGGACTTTAATGCTGGATAGGAAGGTGAGGACTGGAGTGATTGATCAATATTAAGGTTACTGTACCCCTTCAGACAAAAAAAAATAGATTTTTTGTTTATATCATATTTTGATAATTCAATCATTGAATATCATATCTCAATAATTTAATTCCACAATTAACATTGTTTTTCATGAAATTTTAGGCTTTCAAATAAAAAATATCTTGTTTTTGAAAATTTGCGGAAAAAGTGCTTACTCAGATCAAATCCGACCCACTTGACCACAGAGTTAATGCGCACACTTCTGTGGTTTAAATGCTAATCATTTTCCTAAAATATATTTTGAGTTTACAGTGTTCAGACAGCATTCCTCTGACAATGCAAATGTGGTTTTTGTGGACCCAACATAACTTGAGGGTTTGTTTTAGCAACTCTTCAACGATGACAAATATTATCTTCAATAGCTTGTCTGTTGGCTTTTTTGTTTGCACAAAGATTGTTAATCGGTTCTCGCGCCAATTCTTTACTATTCTGCTAAAAGCTCGATTTCTCAGAACAGGACTTAGGGACACCAGCTAGCATTCAAAAAGCTCCTTGTACCTAACGAGCCAATCAATTTCATTGAAATTTCACACACGGGGTCATAAAGTATTGTTCTTCGAAAGTGTGTCAGGGTTTTTTCTGCAATTCATCATTCTGACTTTTAGAAAGGTTTTGAAATAGAAAAAGTCTTATAAAACCATTAACAATACTTTGAATGTTAGTTATTCCGAGATTACACAACATATCGAAATTCGCTGACACACTTTGGTTGTTTATGATCTTGAGCACTTTACTGATACATTGTTTTATTTGAATGTCATGGATTCTCCATTAAATTCTACATATAATGATGTATACATGTACATGATTTATCTAAAAGCCGACATCAGAGAATTAATTTTTGAAAATCACCTCCGGAAGGGGTACAGTAACCTTAATAGAAGCTTTCTCATTTTAAAGAATATTTTTGTATTACCCTACTTTTTCAATCAACATTGGGATGTTATTAAAAACCCAATAAAAAATATAATTTACCTGCTCCTCTGTGACTCTCAAATTACCAAAAACAAATCTTTGAATAATTTTACCAAAAAGGAACAAGAAACAGTATGCCAAGTTGATTGTAACCTATCAAAATAAAATTTATGTCAAAATAAATTTTATAACTAATACTGGGTGACCCAAAACAATTTCCCTCTTTGACAAGCTATATGAAATCAGGGGATTGACAAGTTGAATCAATTCAAACACAGGGGCAAGTATTCTTCATAATAATTCATTATTTTCCCCCAGCAACAGCCAGGTTACATTTTCCTTCCATTCGACTCAAAACTTTCCAAAAAGAATTCACAAGAAATTTTATTGTTTTTTCCCAGTGAAATATTGCATTATTAGGAAGAATATTTACCCTCGTTCAAAAAACTAGTTGACTTTGAAGAAACTTTGCAATAATAATTTCAGAATTTTAGAAAATGATTTTCAATCCAATTTATTTTAGTTGCCCGAATTAGCTTGCTAAGCTTGGTACCCTTTTCAAAATTGAAAAATCTCCCTGTACCATAATTACAATGCATGTATGATAAAAAGGGAGGGTGATTTAACTTGAGTAATAATGCCAAATTTTTGGATGACCCTTCTACAGGCTTTATCAGAACAAACATCTGCTAGAATTGTTCTTGCAGGTTTCCCAGGGGTATCTTGGGTTCAAGGATGATAGGAATGTGCTGCCCATATTTTAGGAAAATAATCACCCTTGGCATGGATAATTCATATAATAATTTAAATAATCTAACTACTCCTCCTTGGTAAATTAAAAGTTAAATTACCTATAAAATACTTGATGCAACTTTCTAAACTATTTCAAGATTGGATGTGAAGTCAAGGTGAAGAGTTCAGTGAAAAATTCATCACCCACTTTCGGACTTTATTTATTTAGGAATTTACACCCCTATTTAGGGATTTTAAAGGGTTTGACACCCATATTTAGGGATTTTGAAAATTAAGAACCCATCCTTTCCTAGCTTGGGCAGCCAGTTCCTCCTGTGTTAGCTGATATTGATATGGAGGATGCCCTGGACCTGGCCCTATTGAATCTGGTGCATAGAAGCCTTTTTCTTTTGTTTAATATTAGGTGAAGAGAGCACAAAGGGTTCACCCTGGGGTCATTTTTGGGGGTGCTCCTTATTAGCTATTATTGGAATGTGCTGATGAATTGATGATATTGACAAGAATTAGAAAAAGGCCTAAATGATAATTTGTACCCAGAGGCAAAAGCTTTCTTTTCCGAAGAAAATATCCAAATTTGCTGTTTCATCATTTGTGTAAGCATTTCGTGCGTGGTACAAGCCAAGAACAAATAAAGAAACGCTGATGACGGCGTACGACTTCAAAGATGGAAGGGGCAAATACTCTGATAAGAATACTGGCATTTTGCGTTCAATAATTTCGAACAAACAATATCACGCTGCTGGCCAAGACGATGTGTATGAAGAAGAATCAATATGTAAAGTGTAGTGTTGTTGTTTTGTCTGTCTTGTCGTCTGAAATTTTGTTTGTTTGTCATCAAAATTTTTGTGGAAATCCTGTGTTGTCTGTGGAAAATCTTGCTGAAGAAAGCAATCAATTCTTTCATCTGCTAGTTAGCTTTATTTTCTCTTGTTTCTTATTCCATGAGCATTGCATCAGCCGCCTTCAGAGAAAATTTCCAATAAAAAAACAAACTCCCACACCGCAGCTTTCTTGATGATGGCAGCCATCATAAATCATATTGTGAATCATTGTGGGTGTTGAAAATGAATCGAGAATGAACAAAACTTGCAGAGGGGTCTGGAACTTGGTGACGCATCGATGTTCAAAATTTGCATTCTTAAAAAAAGATGCAGGAGAAAGGCGGGAAAACTTATCTTCTTCACTGGACGCAATGATGACAGAAAATGCAACGCCAATAAATGACCATACTAAAACTTTCCATCAGTAAGTTTATTTTTGTGTCATTTAAATAATCTTAGAAGAGTGACCCCATTTCTTCCGAGCGCACTTTTTAATCTAAAGAGCGCACCTAGGTCTAGGTTTTCTTATGTGTACATTTTTCGCGGATCTGCAACTGCATGATGGGTTCTCGTTTTTATTTTTATTTTTTATTTCATGTAAAATTCACTATAAAATAAAATAGCTAAATTTACAGCTAATTAAGGCCTACTTTAAGATCACAATTTAAATTTTGCAGCACAATTTAATTGCCAGTACAATTTATGATCCAGAGGGTGGAGTGCATTATTCATGATATATATACAGATTGAACTTCGGAGTGCACTTATAAAAATATGCACAAAATATAAAAATATATTTCTTCAGCTAGATTTATCAAAGTATTTAATTCTAAAATACATTTCTATCAAATTTATTTTCATTATTTTAAGTGAGCAGGTGGCCTTCCTGCAGTACTCCTGCTCATCATCATTGCCACCAATCTCCCATTACCACTTTCACATCGAATATAAAATAGCATCTTTCACAACACTTATGGAAAGATAAATTCGAGATAAATAGACACAAAACATCTTGCTAACTCCAAACAATTCATAAATTTTTTGGTTTTGTTCAGATTCTGCAAATTTATTGAAAAATGGATGGTAAAAGGCAAGTGATGTTAAAAGGCGAAGAAGCTCTACACCATTTCTAAAAAAAATCATTGAAATTACAAACGAAGCCTCTAAAAAACAAAAAATTCACATCTCCATACTGATAAGTTTGCCACACACTCACAAGATTTTCCAAGCACATTTTATGATGAAACAATGGAACAAAGGGATTAGACAATAGGTCGAGAGCATTGAGAAGCAATAATGTGTATTCTTGACCTGTAAAATTAAATCTACATCAAATCGAAACAAAATGATGTACAGAAAGATTTGTTTTCACCCACTGATGAATCTCTAGGAAATTTTTGTCTTGAAATAAAATGTAAATCTCATGATCTCAATAGGTTGTACCAAAACATGTGTAATTTTGCAACGCAATACTTCTCTGGAAATTATCACATGATATAAACTAGGTGAAAACAAACTTGAACTGACTTGGTCTTCTTTGCCTTTTAGAAAAATTGTAATAAAGAAAATGTTGTAACAAACAACTTTTAAGAAATGAAATTTGATAATCATGAACCCCAAAGATTTACACAATAAAACAAGGTTTCTTATCATATTTTTTTATTAAACTGCACTTTTAATTGTTAAATTCCATCTTTCTACGATTTGATACTAAATCATACCTACATTAGAAGAAATATCTAAGTTGGCAATAGAAATATGAAATTATACAAATGTCACTAGTGTCATTTATGCAACAGAATAGTGATTCTGAAAATGAAACCATTACTTTGCATAAAAGAGCAATTCCTGTGTTTTTGTAGGATTTTTACCTCACTGTAGCATCAAAAGAGCAATTGCAATGTTTGCTTGGCAATTCAAACTCCCTGTTAATAAATTCCTGATCTTGAATTGTTGTTTCATGCTCTGAAAGTTATAATCAACAAACTGTAAATCAGGAACAAGGTATGATTAGAGTTCTAATTGGTTTGTTTCATTTAAAAAGTTGTCAAGAAGAAGTTATCCGTGCAAATTATTGCTTTTCTTTCAATCGCGAACTCCTGTTCCATAATTTGCACCACCAGCTTTGTTCAATATTTCCACTAATTTATCTTTTGATAGCTGCTCAATTTCCCCCACAGCTTGATGTTCCAAAGCAAAATTCTGCAAAGAAGAAATGTGAAAAAATAATAAATTAATATGCAGTTGTTAAAATACTGTGCAGTCATATATAGTTTGTATGAAATTCTACAAAAATCAAATGAATTCTAAGAATAACAAATTTTAATCTTGGAAAGTACACTTACCAAGCAAATTGCTTTCACAAATGCTTTGTCTGTGCTGACTTTGGCCTTTTTTAATGCTGAAATGTTTTCACCAATCCATGTAACAAACACAAATTTAGTTCTCTTACTCATCTCATCGCCAGTTTCAACTCGTATGAATCCATAAACACGATTATCATCTGCAAAAAACAATAAATTCATTTCTTAGATGATAGATTTACTGGAAAATGAGAAAATAAATTGACAAAAATCTCCTTTTGTTCACAAGAATTTCTCCTTGTTTTTATAAAATTTCATTGTGCATAGTTGGTGTCCATAATATTATTTTCTGAGCTATTAAAAATATTTTTATGGAAAATAATTAAAATCTTTACCATTTAATCTTGCAAGAAATTCTGAATAATCATTTCCTGTCTGGTCAAGAGTTATTGTTTTACCATCGTCGGAGTAATTGAATGATGCCCTGGGAAAAAAAAACAAGTGAAAAGTTGTATTTCTGTACAGAAGGTAATGGCTATTTCATAGCAGACCCACATTTCACTCCTCCCTCGCGGCACAGCAGCTGCCACTCCGGAAATCACAGAACATTGAAGTCCAGCAGCCCCAGACATTACAACATCAATTCCTATTAATTATTCTCCTGGCGCATTTGGATTTTGAAAATTACAATTGAGGAGACAAATTAAATTAACAATAACAAAAAAGTAAACAGTTTTCAATTTTGGCAGCCAAACCAAACCTGAAACTGCCAAAACAATGGGAAGAACAATAAATCTATTGTTTATAAACAATTGGTGTAAACTTCAAGGTAGCGTGGCGCAAACGAAAGCGAATTTTCCATCTTGTGAAAATCAGAGTCTTTTTGTAGTCTGGCCGCACCCTTTTAGATCAGAGATCACAACAAAACAGGGATTTCAGCGATGAATAAATCCCTTATCAGGAAAGTTGCTTTAACAATAACAATCAATGGAATATATTAAGTAAAGTAATCCTATAACTTGGAGGATAACGTCAGCTTTGCTGATGAACAAGACAAAGGAAAGACCTTCCTTCTGAGTGAACTGAAAGCTGTGCTGTGCTGCTGGTTGGCTTGCTTTTTTTAAGCTTGATGATACGCCCTTCCTTTGCCCTTCTTTTCTTCCTGGGATGTAAAACAACGGCTTCGTTTTTCATTTTTTTCTCTCTAGAATTTCCCTGTCCATTACATGCACAAAAGTTTGAGTCAATGCAAATGAGAAATCAAACATTATGAAAGCCAAAATATAAAATGAGACCCATCACTCCATCCACTGACAAGCAAAATCCACACCCGTTTTAACAAAAAGTGTTGTGTCGAACACATCGAAATGTGAAAATAATATTCTTAAATTAATATTTACGTACCATGTCGTATCACTGGAATCATTCCTTACATCTTCATAAGCTGGAAGTATGCTTTCCCTGTCAGCTGACATTTTGTGTGATGTGATTTTGAAAATTTTCTTTAATGGCAACAAACTTGCTTCTGTTCTCAGTCAGGGGTGGATAGAATGGTCTTTTGTGGTTTTCAGAAATCACGGAAGGAAGCAGGAAACTCTCGATACAATATTGAGTAAAAAACAAAGAAGTCATGCTTGCTGGCTTTGTTATGTGGGTGGAGTGCAACAATCAGATTTCTAAGGTGTGATCACTGAATATTGTTTTTGTTTCTGTTTCAAGCCTCGTTTTCAATAAAAATGTTGCTCTGTAACTTCCGTAACTTGTACTATCCAGATCAGTGGACCCGAGAACCAAGGTCTAGGTCACTGGATTCAAGAACAAGGAACTTCCAAGACTCATGATATGCACATGATCACGATTGAGAGTTTTAATTGAGAGTTGTTTGAAGCGTAACCAACACATTTTTTTATTATTATTCTTTTTGGTCAGTAATTAAAATTTTAGAATTTAAAACCGGTTTGGGACCATTTTCAGTAAATTAAACTTGGAAATCGATTCGAAAACGGTTGTTGAACTTTCTTACGCATGTGTTAAAACATGAGAAGCAAATGGATCTTTCACATGGCATAGGAAATTAACATTTTGCGCATAATTAATTTATCTGATTTTTTTTTGTTGGCTTTCTGCAACGAAAAATTTTTGTTTCTGTGCTGTTTGGATTTCCAACAAAAGTTGGAGAGCAGAGATAAAAAAAGAGCATTATAATATTGTAGCAAGTACCCTGGCTTCCAGAGTCTCCACAAATAAAAATAAACACATTAAAAGCATTAAAAACAAAGACCGCCCTACTCTTGTATTATTAATAATTAGTTTTTCCGGAGGTTAAGTAATAATTCCTATTGAATATTGGATACAATCACTATTGAGTACATTAATGTGGAGATATTTGGTTATTCCTATTGGTAGTACATAAAGAAATATCAATTATTGTTTCAGTAATGGGTCGCGGATGGCGGACGACAATGAGCTGGCGTTATATCCAGGGTTTTTGTATTGTAATTGTTTTCTTTTTAAACAATTACAACGGGGGTGATAGTAGAATCTTGTTGTAGATTTTATTTATCAAAATACAGGCATTTTGTTTTATAAGAAACCGTGTGGTAGGCTCAATTTAAAAAAAAAGGAGAAACCATGCTACCTGGATTCAAAAAGGTAAGAAACTTTTTTGATTTGCAGCTTTAATTTTGCTCGGATTACCGCGTATAATAATTTATTCCTGAGTTTCAGTTCATTTAATATTTGTTTTGAGATCTATCTAGGCACCTTGGAATATCTTTTAATAAAAATACATTTATTCTACATTTAGAGGCCTCGGAGAATTATAAATTTCAAGAAACTCATAAAAAACTCTTTTAGCAAAAATATCCTAAAATTTAAGGAACCGGCAGAAAAATGAAGGTGCAGCCTGGCTTTAGTGCTGGTGATTAAAAAGAAGTTTTGTGAATTATTCATTTTCAATCCAAAATTTAACATCTGCTTTTCTATCTATGGTTGCCACCTGGCACTGGCATACTGTAATTTCAATCTTATCTCAGCAGCGAAAATGAGGCAATAGTTGGATGTTTTTTCTAACAAATGACTAATCGCCTGTCATTTGAAGAAAATGGTTGTCAATTATAGATGCTCTGTTTTTTGGTGAGTTTCATTATTTTATTTTGGTCAGATTACCTGGAATAGTACGTCAAAGTTATGTATTCTTGGCAAATCTAAGATCATTAATTATCTTGGAAGCATATGGTGTTTTGTGCAATTCTTTGTGACTTCATTTTAAGTATTTGTCATAGGCCCAATACTGAAATTTTTCTGTTTTATAAGAATGCTATACATACACCACCAGAAAAAGATTAGCCAAATACAAAAAATGTGAAACAAAGAAAATTCAACTTCGAAACTGAGTAAGAAAATCAAAATAACTTTTAGATTTATTATTTATTCAAAAGCATTTTAAAGTATAACTTCAGACTTCTTCTTCACAACCGAAGATTTTTTCAATAATATACTGAAATTTATTGCTTTTAGAAACTTTTTTATGAGAGCATTAAACATTGGGAACCTCGACTTTCGTTTTAGACAAAAAAAAAGAAAACAAACATTACGGGAATGGCGAATAATATATTTTTGAAAATGGAAGATAACTAAATACAACTTTTGAGGAAATATTTATGGAACAGCAGTGCAGATGTCTTTAAAGTTATTTTATTTTAAGGGTGCGCCTGTGAACAACAATACTCAATTTTTATGAATTATTTAAGAAACGAAGAAACGATTTCCAGTTTGATGCTACGCGTAGCCTAAAGAATAGCAGAATTTTTAAAAAGCTTTTTTGAATAAATTTATTTCATAATTTGTGCAAAATTTTAATATTTTTAATAATATCAAAAGTTCGGTACATATTAAAGATAAGATTTTAAAAGAAAGTACAGATAGAGTTTAGTAATGTTTATCTTATCAGGCCTTTCATCTTCGTGTCATCTCTTCAATTACTTGTTATTGGTAAGTTTATTCTTTTATGTCGTCACTTAGTTATTCTCTTAACGGCTGAAGACAAATAGAGACTGAAGACTTACCAAATTTTATTGACAGACCTTTAAGAGAGTTAAAGACTGAAATAGTGTAAAAAAAACTGTGCTGATTGTAAAATTCATTCAAATCCCGGGTGATGTTTGCATGATGATAAAGGGCGTAGGGAAACTCATTGCCTGATCTGATGAACTCATTACTTCATCTCATTCCTGCTTTCAAATCCCAGAATGCAATAGTGTTAAATTATTATGTAAACACAAAGGACATAATAACATCTCCTGGACGAGTTGAGTAGCCTCGTATTACATATATCAGAGGAGCGAACTGAGACTTATGCCTATGAATTGAGTTGGATTTGTTGACGTTACCGACATAATTTATGCGTTTTGTTGTGTGCGATAATCTCAATGGGATGATATTTTTATGTAAACGGAAAAAATACAAACACCAATTTCATCGCGTAATGGCGTGTTGAGTTTCGTGACGGTATGAAATTTCTTATATGTTTTTTTCGTCTTCATGTGTTTCATGAATTACACTTTTATATCAAATAGATGATAAAAATTTACGAATAAGTGTCAATAACGAGGTTTTTTTTTGGTTTCATCAATTTTTTTTTATTTTTTAGCGATAGCAATCTCTGATGTGGCAGGCCATGACTTCTTAAAAAACTTATCTCGAGGCTATGACAAGCGATTGAGACCACATGCAAATGGTGAAGTACTTTCTATCAACCTGTTTTTGTTAAATTTGTTTGGAGCAATGCATTTTAATATAGAATATTACGATGAAGCAGCCATGAATAGTTGACTCATCAAGGCACCACAAGGACATTTTCGGACAAATAATTTCGGATCGGACAAACTTGTACAATTACATTGTTTCCAATTGTCGATAGTTTGGTGAAACAATAGGCAAAAAAATGGCTACGAATATATTCGGAAAAAACAGCATTGTCTTAAATTGAAAATGTATGTGATAATATTCATGACAATAATAATTACCAAAGCAACAAAAATGAGAACAGACGACTCTACTATAGTTCTCTCCATTAATGCATTTGTTTATTCGTTTTATTGAATGTTTATTTATTTACGTTTTTTAATAACACACTCTTTTTTTTTAAGAACCAGAACTTTTTGCCAGGCTCATTTTTGCAAAGATGTTTCTTGTGTAATTTTATCATAATAAATCAATTTTTTATTCGTAAAATATACGTTAAATACAAATATACGGGAAAAATCATGCAATCTATGCGACTCAGAAAAAATGATTCTTAGCTGGTCTGGGCCGTGCACTGAAATGTATGAGAAGAAATAAAAATAAAATCTAAACTATGATAGTAACATAATACATATGCATACAAATCTAAATTAAATATCGAAAATTATTGCAATAATTTTGGTAGTGTTTGGCAAATTATTGCAATAAATTTAATAGTGTACCAATTATTAATTTAAAGATAAACACAATATGGTTATAACAAGATTGCACTATAGATTCGTAAGAAGCTTTATATCATCGATTTTTGAATTCTCTTTATTATTATGAATTCAGAGTTAATATTTAGAAATTGAAGCTTTTTTAAATTTACTTGAGAATGTCTTAAAGTTATGTATACTTTTCGAATCATTGTCAAGGTTATTCTACCACTGTGCTGCAGTATTAATCACCATTTTGTCGCCCCATTTTTGGCCATTGTATCGTAGTCTTTCTTAGTGTATATTTTGTCTGGTTGCATAATTATGTTTATCTGCATTTGTTGGAAAGTGATTTTTAAATAATTCAGGAAATTTATCTTTTTGAACGTGTATGTTATGTATTATTTTAAGAATCTTAAACTTATGCAGGTCTTTATGATTTCAAAAAAAATGATTTTAAGTATCCTGTTTTGTAATGTTTGAATATTTTTCATTAGTTTTTTTTTAAGTTACTTTATGGGCTTCAAAACCATAGCAAATTTTTAAGTATACTTGAGAATTGTATAATATCAGTAAACATTGTTTTGGACTAAAGTATCTCAGTTTATAAAAAATAGATGAAAATTTCACGACGTCGTATTTAATTCTTTCAATATGATTGAAAGAATTATCCAGGTGTCAAATGTTTTCTGTTTTACTTTAATAACGCATAGGGAGCGTTTAGTATCAGCTCTGTTTTAGCCTGCGCGTGCGCAGAATGCGTATGCTACAATGCTTATATAGTAACTAATTTCTGTTATAAGAAACACTCATCGAAAATTTCGTAATACGGTATACGGTATTGAATTTTTAGGAAATCTTAATTTGTTCTCATTTTTTTGACAATTCGAACCTCCATGTTCTTACAAAGTTTGTTCTTATAAAAAAGAGTGTAAGTAAATTTGCTTTGAAAGACAGATAATTTGTTATGATTATGGACAGATGTTCTATGTTTGAATTCAGACTTAATATTTAGAAATTAAGCTTTTTTAAGTTTACTTGAGAATGTCTTGAAGTTATGTATGCTTTTCGAATCATTGTCAAGATTGTTCTACCACTGTTCATGGACAGATGTTTTTAATTTTAATTATATAATTAATAATTTTTTAATAATCATATTATAATAAAAAAAGTTTTTAGAGTTAATAATTAAATGATCAATGACGAAAGGAGGGGGCGGGTTTTATTAGACAAAAATCAGACTTTTTGAATTTCAAACGATTATATATACGAGATAGTCTGTATGTATGAAAATACTAGTTAGACCCAAATTTAATCATAGTTTATGCCCCCTGGAGGAAGTTTTTGGTTTGTCAGAATGGTCATGTGTTCTTAGTGGGCGTGCATAGTCGTTAGGATCGTTGCATTTTACCATACCTTTATATTTTGCTTTTTTAGTTAACCATTTTTTGTTATTATTTCATCATATTTTATGTTCCTCTCTTGTTTTTCCTGCCGTTTCTTTTCAATTCTGACCTTTTCAAACTCATTTCTCCCATGATTCTTTGTGGAACTTCATCATCTTGCGGCCTTGGCTGAGAGTCCTTGCATTCCTCCTGCACTTCCGATTGTCCAGTATGACAGTACCTAGAATCCTGACAGTACCCAGATTTTTTGCAATGATTTTGTACTCTACGAAGGAGGTTGGTATAACAACCATCTAAGCGACAATGAAATCGAGCGTTGAGAGTCCTGGTCCCCGAGCCGTACACGAGAATGGGCCCAAATGTGATGGACGAAAAAATTTCTTTCAGAGGTGTTAAATTGTGGAATAGCAAGCACCTTCCATTAGCTGTTTTAAATTATCGATTTAAGTGATGGAGATTTTCCTTTTTTTTTTCTTTCTTATCCATTTCCGTTTTTCTAATGTTTGTAAAATTTGTTTTTAACATTATTTTTTAAATACTGATTTTAGATTATTTGTTTTAAAATATTTTAATGTAGGGCTCCTTGAAAAGTTTTTATAGTGAGGTCCCTTTCAAAATCAGTCTTCGGATTAAAGGGTGACCTTCGTAAAGAATTGAAATGAAAAAATGAATAAAATTAAAATTAAGGTGGTTGACCTGAACAGCTGCAATTTCATTCCATTTTGCAGGTTGGATCGCCATATTCTTTCCATTTAATTGCAAGCGACCCAAATATTAAATGACTGCTTTTTTAATAAATATTTTGTCAGAGACATAAATTATTTAGTTACCAAAAAGTCATTCTTTGAAAATTGATTACTGGAGTTCTTTTGAAAGTGATTAAATAATATTGTTCACATCTGGAAACAGCTTTTTGGGGAAAGAAAACCAGTTGAACTTATCTGAACTTATCAGAGCATTGAGTTGGTTTTAATGTGCTTTGAATTACATTTTATAGAACGCTGTCATTATGGAAACTTACTGAAATTTTGAGATGTTGCTTTTCAGGTTGTTCAATTCGATTTTTTTGGAAACTTACTGAAATTTTGAGATGTTGCTTTTCAGGTTGTTCAATTTTTGGGAGCTTTGACCGTGAAGCATTTTAAAGCCAAATTCCTTGTGAACCTAAAATCATCCGACAAAAATATTACTCAAGACGCTACAAAATGTGTTTGCCGTTACTCATTAATTTTTCTTTTGAGTTTGACTGAAGGCATTCAACCAGTAATTTCACAATTTGCATATCTTCCCTTATCGAACCTTTAGCACCAGCAAGACCACAATAAAATCTAACAACTTCAAAATATTCCTTTGCCAATAAGTGCCTTTTGAGATATTTATCTTCAAAGTTGAGATTGTGCGTCATCCTAAAACCAGCGCTCTTTCAAACTGGCCTAAAGAAAGTCTTTTGATTTTGAAATGAACTGATAAAGTTTGTGAAAAATCCAAAGGCTACTGGTGTGAAGTCTCTATACTAAATAGAATTAAAGTTAAACGACGTTTGATTGGCCATTTATGCTTTACCTCTGTCTTATCGACTTCACGTGGTAATTCATGGAATCTACTTTCCAGATATGTTTTCAATTGACTTCGAATTCTACAGAAACAAATTTTTTCACCTCGTTATGTGAGTGCATTCAAATTATCGCAGAAGGTCGAGTGATATCTCAAAATCCAAGTTCAACTTTCTGCGTTATTTTTAAATTGTTGTTATGTTGTTGTTGTTGTTACATTCTTGTTATGTTTATGCGTTGTTAACTATTTACAGGCCCCCCTGTTAATGTTTCTATACAACTTGGTATTCTATCGTTGGGCTCAGTTGATGCAAAAACATTTGTAAGTGTCTCTTTTACTTAACCTTTTATTTACATATCATTTACGTGGATTTTTCATTCATCGGCCATGTTGAGTTTTTGAATTTCAATTGGAGTCTTGTTACTCATTGGATATGGATTAATCTCCATCCGGTAAAACTAAGATTTCTTGCGGAGAAGGATTCTATCAATAGAGTAAAACTGCCGCTATAATGAAACTGTAAAATCTTCAGGAGAACAATAGAAGAACAATATAATTATTTGATAAACATTGAGCCTACTCTACGATATTACTAAAGCCAAATATCCAGTTTTTTGACAGCGGGAATCTACCGAACTTATCTTTGTATCGGCTGAAATTCAAAAGTAAGAAAATGATATTTAATTATTTTTTTCCAATATTCTGTTTCAAAATGTTTTCAGAAGCTTACTGTTTATGCAGTGCATTTTATAATATTGTAAAATTATACAGTCAATTTTATAATATTGTAAAGTTTTTGTTTTAATTTGAGACATTTGAACTTGATTTATACCTTCGTCATTGGTGGAACGACCCAAGACTTCGATTTGAAGGGAATCATACATACAATTACAATGGAAATCCGGCCGAAATCATTTGGGTACCTGACACCTATTTTGAAAACGCGAAAAAATCTCACACTCATTCTGTCATGACAGAAAATAGGAGGGCAAGAATAAGTTCTAATGGCGATGTTTATGTCAGCATGAGGTATTGTAACTTACTATATGTTCATTTATTTTAATCATTTAAGGAAATATATGACATATGACATGTATACCAAATGTGAAATTTGTTTTTAACAGCAATTAGATACTGAAAATAAACGTTTGCACGATTTGGGAAGGAGTTTGAAAAGATCTTATTCAAGAGAAACCGACCAGTTTTGTTGATGAGTTGTAACGTTAATTTAAATATTAAGAAGTATACTAATTTTTAATTCATGAAGTTCTTTGAGTTATTTTTTTTGGGGGGGAAACAATAGAGAGAATATTATGTCTTTGTTTATTTACTTATTTTTAAAATCATTTTCAGCGTTATTACACCGTCTTCCTTCCTTGAAAAACTTTGAAAAGCTCTTTATTTTTTTATAACTAACTATGTGCTTTGTTTCATTAACAGCTTAATCATTGTCATAATTCAAATATCATAAAATCTTCCAATAAATAATAATTTAATAAATTCGATAACGATCATAAATATATTTTAACGATTAATAAATATATTTACAAAAATGTTCATAAATCTTCATGAAAAATTTTCATAAATTTTCCCTTGCTTAGATTTGTTGTTCTTTGTTACAGAGTGACTCCCTTGTTTAGATTTGTTGTTCTTTGTTACAAAGTGACTCCCCTGTTTAGATTTGTTGTTCTTTGTTACAGAGTGATTCCCCTGTTTAGACTTGTTGTTCTTTGTTACAGAGTGACTCCCCTGCTTAGATTTGTTGTTCTTTGTTACAGAGTGATTCCCTTGTTTAGATTTGTTGTTCTTTGTTACAGAGTGACTCCCCTGTTTAGATTTGTTGTTCTTTGTTACAGAGTGACTCCCCTGTTTAGATTTATTGTTCTTTGTTACAGAGTGACTCCCCTGTTTAGACTTGTTGTTCTTTGTTACAGAGTGACTCCCCTGTTTAGATTTGTTGTTCTTTGTTACAAAGTGACTCCCCTGTTTAGATTTATTGTTCTTTGTTACAGAGTGACTTCAAAAAACTCCTGTCCAATGGATCTTTCTGTTTATCCTATGGACACCCAAGAATGTCAGTTATTACTTAGCAGTTGTAAGTTTCTTCTTTTTAAATTTGCAACATCTAATAAGTGATGATTATTATTATTAGATTAATATACATTTACATTATTAATATAGATTGATTAATTCCTAATCAGTGACCAAATGGAAGGCGCTGTGTTTCGATGCTAAACTCCGTGAGAGCGCAAGTCCGAGACCAGCTGTCGGAACTTCTAACTACAAAACCCACAGTCAACTCAGCTGTCCATCTTTTCAAGGTCGATAAATGAGTACGTGTTTAACACTGGGATAAGTGCTCAAAACTAACCAGGGATATGGATAGCTCCCCCGCCATCCCTATCTGAAAAGATAGTAGCTAACTGTCCGGGACAGAGGAAGCGAAGTATATTTTTATAGACACATTATCGTTAATTGATAATCAGAAAAATAGAACATTATTAACTATTAATATTTTCATAGTTACTGCGAAACAAAAACCTGTTTTCTTTAACATACCCCCGTCTAAGTGCCCCCAGCAAATTTCCGGGTTGAGAAAAGCGTCGAAAATTTGCCATCGGGCTGTTTCAACATTTTCTCTGCAAAAATCCCTGGCTCAGAAAGGCATACTGTACCACAATAAATGGAAAGAAGGACAATTTTCAATGGTAGCTTTCTATCTTGCCACTAGCTCACTTCATCATACCACGCGCGAGCGTTTTAACCAACTATTGCTGTTCATATTGCTGAAATAAAAACCTTTACTTATTATAAATAATTTAATGTCTACTGTTTTTTTTTAAACCTTCAAAACTGTCGCGATTTCCCTTGTGTACACGACACAAACTCGCAAAACAAATTCTCTAAACTCTCGAACAAAGCTGCAACACAGCGTCAACTCATACTCCAGGCATAATGTCAATCAAAGCTCCTCCTTCTCACCCTCTCACTCCTTCCTCGCTTTATGTTAATGCTACGCAGTTCCGTTGTGGTCAGAGATATTTCCCACATAACCACTCAAAGGTTCTAAGGACAATAATAAGCCAAGCAATGTATCAAGAATGTGTTTTTTTTTTCTAGATTCTTTTAGTGGAAATGACTTGACTCCAAGTTGGAAATCAGATCCGGTTTCTATTGATACAGTTTCGGGAAAAATTAAAGTTTCTTCTTTCACTATGGAACAAATAAGATCTGAAAAAATTGTGACAAGCATGGGAAGTGAATCAGGTTTTTGTTAAATTAAACAAATATTATATTATAAATAAATATCAAAATTAATTTGGTTAAATTATAAATATTATCAACTATAATGGAAATAAATGACAAATAGTGAACCTAGAGATGTAGACTAACTAAAGATCTGCGCATATGGTCTGTATAATATACAAGACTTTCTTGAAATTTTAATTTCCAAAAGGATACCGTTGTTCCATAATTGGTTAATGGTTATATCTGTAGAAATTGTATTTTTTTTTATATTCATCTAAAATGTTACAATACATGTTACAACCTACTATACCTTCTAATTACTATACAACTATACAACACTACAAGGACGGTAACCACAGGAAGCAACAGACAATGACTACCCCATGGTCGTAAGATAAAGAAACATCTAACTTAAATTCAACTAAATATATAATTCCAAGAGAATACACATTAAAGATTTCTACTAGTAAATACTGAGGTGTGTTTCATGTCGGATGCCAGGCGAACATAAGCGCACGATGACGAACAATGGTGACCCCCGGCCGGGAGAACAACAATGACAACAGTTGCTGCCACCACTGCTTCCCATTCAAGATCCGCACCGCCCAACGCCCTACGCCCTTGCTGTAGGATCAGGGGTGCCTTCATCACAATATATAGATTCCAATATGAAGAAAGAAAAGAAGCAAACGTTTAATCTTTCTGCAACACACTGAACAGGATCATTGCATTGTATTATTTATACATTTCTCGGTCAAGGTCTGGTTTCTTTCCGTCACTCTGCAGTGTTCATGTATACCACTGTTTGTGCCCTTGTGGTTCCATTTTCTCAGATTCATCCAGTGGCGAAGCCAATCCAGCGAAGCTGGTCATGCCCACTGGCGCCGAAGGCGGACTGGTGGGTGCGGTTCTGCCGGAGACGAAAATGTTTTGGGGACCACGCCCTATTTTTGCTTGGAAACGCCCCCCTACACACTGTTAAAAACATAATTTTTGGCCGGAAAGCCCTTTTACACTGTTTGAAATGACCATGGGTGCAAACATCCAAGTTTCCAAAAAATTTTAAACGTAACGTCCTTTAAAATTAAAATCAACTTGCAGTTCCTTCACGTACCAATCTTGCTGGAACTTTCTTCCATTGCTCGTGATATCCAGTTCAGGAATATGTCGATGCTGCTG
>JAYJMH010085971.1:0-32072 GCA_036873815.1 Phacellophora camtschatica | reverse complement strand
GCACTCGCACTGTTGTTCGTTTCATCTTTCTCCCCCTAATTTCTGCCCCGTTGTGTGTCAAACAAAAATGAAACTTGTTATGATTGTTTTTTATGTCTAAATCTCACACCAAAATGAGCAATGAAAGTTTTTGGCATTGTCCATTTTTTTTGCGTTGATACCTCTTTAAAACTCAGGAGTTAGTACATTATTATTGTCATTATATTGTTATTATTGGCATTATATTATTACTGTAGATATAAAAAAAAACTTCTTCTCTGGTATCTTCACGTCAAGAAGAACCTTTTAAAATGATACTGCAGGCATTTTGCAATCATTCGCGACAAAACTGAACTGGAAGGCCAAACAAATCCTTCTTGATAATAAACAAACAAACAAACAACAACAAATGCAAAGACTAACACAAACAAAAAATACAGCAAGAAAAATTACCGGCATGATCTCTACCTTTTCATCTTGAACACACAACTATTAGGACATCTCGCAAAAAATGTCTTGACAAAATTTATTAATTCCTGTGTAGTCATTGTCAATTTCTATAAACTTTAATTTAATACTTGAAAAGAAATTAAATATTAATAAAATGAAAGATTCGCAACAAAGATATTACGATTAACTTTCGAAGGTTCGAAGAACAATACAATGTACATTGTCCGAAGAGCAATACAATAATGGTAAACATTACATTGTTATTGTTATGTCATGCATATTATTACGTCTGTTGAACATATGTGAGCACAAATCTATTATTCATCCAGGAGACACCCAATAGAGGGTTGTGCATATTCGAATACTTTAAGAGGTTCATATTCACTATTCTCGTATTTCTACAAGCATGGACTATTTCTCGTATTTCTCGTATTTCTACAAGCATCGTAGTTATACAAGCAGTTATTCAAGGCCCCATGTAAAAAATTTTCACTTTTAAGAACATGCAGATGCAAAAGTAAATATTCGAATTTTTTGACATTTCAAAATCAGAAAAACTAGTCGCGAAATTCAGTCGTGAAATTCAACAATTTCAGGCAAATTTTTATAATTCTTCAAGAAGCTTAAATTATCAGTAGTATTTTTGTGAATATTTAGTGTCATTTTTGCAATTTTAGTTCTCGTTATATCCAAATAATCAAATACAACCAAAACTCCCTCCCTGTTAAATTGCCACAAAACTAAAATCAAAACAAATCGAAAATACCCAATCCATCTTCTGCATTTTTTCTCCGTGATGGCGTGCAAACAGAACTCGTGACAGCCAAGAAACTCATTCACAAACAAACACTGATCAAAATATAAAAACAATCAACTCTTTCCAGAACAAGGCAATTTATTTCTTTGACATCATAATTCAATTTCAGCTGAGAAGAACTTTCGTGTGTAAACAAAAAACAGGTTTCTCGGCAGCTGAATTTACCAGATTGTATATCACGCGAAAAGGCTTGAATAATCATAAACAAGGAATCGTTTCAACTCTAAACCCTATAATCATAGCTTAGTGAAAAAAATCCAAGTTTATGCTATTGTGTAATTTTTAACCATGTTCTATTTAAAAGGAATGTAAAACTAAAAATTAAAACTACAAAATCAAAACTACAAAATTAAAATGTTTTTCAGAATAAAATGTAATTCCCAGTGAAATTTCCCTTTCAAGAAACTATGGAGATTAAAACTAAAAAATTACTTGTATATGCACACGCATTATGCATATAAGTTATTTACGGTACAACTAACAAATATATAATAGTGATGTGACCACGATGTGACTGAAACTTTCTTGATATAATTGCATTATTAAGTTTATTCATGAATAAAAAAAGTATTGCATTATTAAGTTTAATACATCGAAAATTCATTAAAAATATATCCATTCATTGAGAAGCCGCATAAATTAAAATTGTTATTAAAACACTGTGACATAGACAGAGGAATTGTGAATACGCAGTCGCAAAAACTATGCCAAAGAAAAGAAAGACAAAGAAAGGCTAAAAAGAAATGAAAGGAAATCCTTCAAAAGAATGATCTTCCCAGAGTCATTAGAGAAGTTTAGATCCAGACAGAGTATGACATCGAGTATGACATTGTTTCCATTGGGCATCGAACGTTGTGCTATTCAAATCCGCAATGTGAAATTCACTATTTTTCGTCGTCTTTTGGAAAAACAAGCTGAAGACTTTGAGAAGAAGAGGAAATTGGCTTAATCATAGGAATAGCGAGAAGGCCTAATTTACAAAGAACCTTTGACATTGCGAAAATAGAATACAAGGTTTACAAATAAAGCTATTTATTTTGCTAAATAGCCCTTTGGAGTGCATTTTCTAAATTTGAAACAAGTCAAGTCCATTTGAAAGAGTTTACAAATCCCCCAAAAAATTATTCAAATAAATTAAAAGCAAGTAAAACAATTTATAACGGCATATTTTCAATTGTAAACTGCATACATTCCCAAACTCTTAAAGGGAATGAAAATTTGTTCGAAATAGCATTTCGAAAACAAGAACGTTTTTGAGATAAAAGATGAACATTGAAAGCTCTCAAGGGATGTACAGCCAACCTCCCTACCATAATCGAACTCTCGAGGGAAACAAAAGCTAAATCAACAATGGAAGCTCTCGAGGAATATACAATGCAGTTCAAGCAAGTTTGAGTAAGGCCTATAGTTCTCACTTGGTCGGCCGGGTCGCTGAGAAATACCCAAAAGACATAGAGTAAACACATGTTCTAACGACCCTAATAACTCGGTGGCCGATAGAAAAATTCCCATCTCAACAACCGTAATGATCAACGCCTCAGTGATTTTCGGGAAATGGAAACAAGCCAACAACCCTATAACTAGCGGAAAACTGCCATTACTGACCAAAGAAACGACACAAGCAACCTCAAGGCTACAGAGAGGTTCGATTTTATGTTCATGGGAATCTGCAGCACTTTGCGTTTCTGGGCACTTTGCTGGCGAACTCAAACTACTTATCGAAACACGTGATCTCATTGATCAAAATACATAATCAATAGCACCTAACTTTATCACATCGCGTAATCTATAAGTTTTAACTCTTGATGGAAATACACAAGCTCCTAACATTTGACTAATAAATTCCTGATCATGATCCGTAAAATAGGAGTGCACTCGTAATTTGAAATAAGCTCCTTATAGACATATGTAACCTCATAATGAACAATGGTATAGAAACCACCCCCAAACAGCTGCGAGTAAGATAAAACCTGCAAGCCGTTGCTTAGAATATATTATCTAGATCTTAGCCATTTGGTAAACATGTCTGTATTTCAGTAATAGAAAACACAGTTGACACTGCTATCTCGATGGCTCATTACCTGGAGCATTCGCTATTTCGAACAGATGTTCATTTCGCCTCGTTAGGCTTTCTATGAAACACTGCCCGCAAATTCAAACATTCTCTATCCCGAACAGACTGAAATTTCACGTAAGAGTTCGAGATAGCGTATGTCAAATATATGTTTGTCAAGTCGTTCATAAAGTTAGTAGAAAAAGAAGAAATCTATAAAGTAATAAGGTCAGCTGTTTACAGATTGGCTTCGATCTTCAAGATGGATTTGTCGTGGCTTACGTGTTTCAATTAATCCAATTTATGGCAATCTTTTTCTGAATAAACAAAAAGTGAGAAATGCATTTTCGGAATCTCAGTCACGCAAAACTGAATCCACGCAATGTTTGATTTTCAAAATTCCTAGAATACATAATGTTAAAAAATCACGTTTACGAAAAATCAAAATTAAGATTCAATTATTCGAGAAACCTCATTCTAAACTGTGAAACATTATAACAGTTGAAATTTCAATTAAAAAAACTTTCTCCAAAGAAACATTAGATTTCATATCTCCTCTGAATTTCATTCATTCGAAAAAATTGATAAAATTAATCAAATTTTGTCTTCAGATGTCATTGATTCAAATAAAATCAAAAACATTGAATTAACAATTTTCCTTATAGCACTTCATTTGTGAGCCAATACACTTGACATCCGCTATTTCAAACTCTGACGGGAAATTGAAATCTGTTCGAGATAGAGAATGTTCGAATTAACGGACAGTATTTCGTTAGGAAGCCAAGAAAGGGGAAATGAAAATTTGTTCCAAATAGCGTTTGTCATAAGTTATCCCCAAGGAATTAAAGTCAAGTTACGATTTTAACCAATTCAATTTTCATTTCTCTCGTTTTTCTCTTGAATAGGGCAAAAATCTCGATGTCCATTGTTAAACAGCTTATAAGCTGTGGATACCTTGCTTGTTTGAAATCAGGATCAAGGTGATTACCTAAAATGACAGACTTTCGGTAGGCCATTCTGCAAAGCTCTGGTTTGAGGGTGACACACAATTTCAACTTTAAAAATTAATATCTCAACTTACACGGTACCAAAAATGTCAAACAAGGTATTTTTGATCAAGTTAACAATCAATGAGTAACATTAAAAACACTTCGTAGCATTTTAGGTAATATTTTCATCGTCAGGCTCAATCAAATCCGTAACCATTTTTTTGGGGACACCCAGTGTGTGTTCTGCCTTGAATAACCTTAATAAAATAAACTGTTAACTTTGATTCTTCTGTTAATAAAATCCTTCATTTAAAATCATAAAATTTGTCTTATCCCTAGAAAATAAACATATCAAGTTTCAAGTTGTCATATTTCCAAAGTTTTCTCTTGCTAACAGTATCTAAATGTAGCACAGTATCCATTTGTGGACATAATTCTATTATTGAAACATGTAGACAAACCAAAAAATAAATTTACAAAAAAATAATAGTTTTAAAAATAAAATTAGCTATACAGTTTTAAAATTCTAAACTTAGCCTAGAGTTGACACAACAACAACAACAACAGTTCTTTTTACATGCCAGAGATAATAAAAATAGAATGATACCTGTCATAAAATGCTCCTGGTATATAGGTAAAATTCTCAAACTCAAAATTATTTACAAAAATCCTTGTAATGCTATTCAAAAAATAAAATTAATTTCTTGATTTTCTGCTTATGTTATGTTAGCTTTATATGTATTCTATGAAGAAATATATTGAATTTGAAAATTGTATGTAGTATGGAATTTTAAAATTATAAACTGAAACTGAATTATGGGTTTAAGTGTTGATTTAGCTTCGGTAATCTCAAATATTTCCATTAACAGAGTTCAAGAAACAGTAAGAGCCAGCCACAAAGAAACTGCCTTCTTAGAACCACCAGGGCTGATTTTTTGGAAAAATTGTACGCATTATTTTTGTAAATTAAATAGACTTTTTAAATTTCAATGATGGAAATCGTTTCAGATATCATCAGACATACATCAACCCAACTCTATGCATGAATTTGCCAAAATATTAAGAAACCATACAAGCTGATTTTCAAAAATCGATTTCTTAGCGGTGGTTTCTATACTGGTATTGGAGTTCAACAGACAACTATAGAAATGTTCAACAAAAGTTTTAATTAATTCTGCATGTGTGTACAATAAAACAACATTAATTTTCACTTACCAAAGGAGAAGGTGGTCTTTGGTGCGACATGTTGAACAACTTTGTAGATTTACCAAGATCCAACTGAAAAGAAACTCAAGAGTTACTATGTTATTCCATCCCAATCTAACTCAAACAAAAGCCCCCAACATGCAGCAGAATATTGGTGTTGGCAGTATATTTGATTCACACAATATTTGGGTACAAGTAAAATTATATTTTCAATCAATCTGGTGCCTGAAATGTAAAATTATATTTTCAAAATCTCTTGGTCATTAAATCAATAACAAATTTTACCAGCTAGCTTTAAACCTGGACAAGATATCAAAATCTGTCCAAGTAAGTAAGTAAGTTCTATTTGCCACCGGATTAAAAGTTTACAATTTAAAATTTAAATAAAAGGAGAAAATTTTACACAATTCATAAAGTAAAAATTTAATAAGAAATTAATACATAAAACAAATTTAAAAACACACACCCCTAAACTAGAGTGGCAGGGATAGCACTAAAAGATCAAAAAGACCTTGATTCCACAATGGTCCCCAAACAAAGTCTAATCAAAACATGGGATGGTTTTAAATGCAAATGAATGACATATAATTAAAAGGACCTTTTAGACAATTCTTGCAAAAAATGATGAATTAAAATCCCCTTTCTTTAAATTTGACTTAGATTATTTTTAGTTGAAGCTATGTGTTATATTTTCGAATTCAAATATTTTCATGCACACACACCAGCAAAAGCAACAAACAAGCCTAATTAATGTTTGCATTAGGCAAAATCTTATTGTTACAGTAAATGTTAAACAAATAAAAATATAACGGGATTTAAATACATTTTATCATTTGTTTCCTTTTAGTTTACATTGAAACCAAAAGTAAGAATTTATTTCATTGACTGTATGTAAAAAACAATGTAAATTAATGTTTGCAAAACTTACCTATCAGGCTTTTTCCCTCAATTTTGTGCTATAAAAACACGCAATAAAACCGTTGTAAAACTGATCACTGATAAAAACACTGGCCCTTCTCGTCCACATTGATTTTTGCGATAAAATATTTCATTACGCAGGCATGCCACATTAATAATTAATAGTTATACATGCATTGCACTTTGTTTTGTTCTCGTGTGAATTGATAATTTTTGATGCATGAAACTGCGAGCCTTGTTCTATTTTCTTTGTAAAATGTAATCCATAAATTTAGCTAGAAGAACTACTCCCAAAACTTAATTATCTCAGCGTGTTACGAGCACACCGCCATTCACTAGACCAGCAAAGGTGATTTCTTCAACAACAATACAAAATACGCACACAAACAACAAACACAGCAGGCCCAAGTCAATTTATTTAGTCTACCGAAAAAATGACAATGATGACCTCCAAAAATTATGTAAATAATGAGACGGCAAGTATCTTGGATTGCTGTGAATTCTTGAAGAGAACGAACAGAAAAAAATTGTCGACAGCTACGAAAAATTAACAGCGTTTACCTTTTCCAAAACGTCTGCCAGGCAAGAACGACCATAAAAAGATTTGAGAAATCGCGTCAAAACCAGTGGTCAAAACAATAAGGCCCTTTTCATCCAGTCTCGACTTCGTAAAGAGACCACGTGAAAACTTTTTAGCGTTATTTCAAATGCTAAATTTATTTTTCACACAGAATTTGAATATTTTAGTTAAAAATGAAATTCCTCGTTTTATTCTTCAAATCTGAAGAATTTAATGAATCTGGGACAAATGATTTGTCACAAAAATCTGAAAAATAGCTAAAATCTGTCAGAAGTAATTAAGTTGCTAAACTGTCCTTTTTCTTGATTCCTTGTTTGCAAAATCATCCACAACAAAGATCTGGAAATCTCAGCAAGGGAAGCCTTGGGTTCAACAGCCTTCAACTTTCATATTCTGATTCAGAGATCTATTTAATGTTACATGGTGAATCATGAAAAATTCATAAATATTCCTTCTTTATTTAATTTTATAATTATAAATATTTATAATCTTGAGGAATAGTTTTTAATTCTGGTTCTAATGATAAAAAGCTTTTAAATGGGGGGGGGGGTGTAAATACAAAAATATCAAGGGGCCCAGTAACCTACCAGGTTATATCTGTACTGCTTCACCCCTCCTGATTTCTGATTCAATTTCAAAATTGGTATATCAATTCATGCAATGACTTCACAATTCAATATTTTGGTAAAAGTGACAATAACAATATTTCTTCACAAACACACTTCAAGTAAAATTTTTATTGTTATTTTATTAATTTCTTTATCCATTTGTTAACAGTTTGCTTTTTCTAAAGCAGCTCCACTAATTTACACCAACTTTATCAACAAAGAACATATGAATCATATAATGATGCTGTAAAACATAAGTTTTAATTCTTATATGGTTATACAACAATAACAATTTCATTATACAAAGCCTAAACAAAAACTGTTTACACAAACAACATTAACAAATTTCGCTATTCCACCCTTTAATTGCAGTTTTAAATTCCGCAAGAGATTCTAAATTCTTTGCAGAGTTTGAGAAAGTCTGCCATAAACGTTGTCCTCTAAATCAAATACCTTTTGTAAGTTTACAGTTTGAACCTTAATTTAATTAAAAATAAACTCACTTTCAATTCTTAATTTAAAATTTTGGGTTCTAACAGGAACATTTTTTTCATGAAAGCATGACTTGAACTCTTGAGTTCAAGTCATGTTTTGTTTATACTTCATTTGTTGTCCCCACCCTGTGGGGGGGGGGCACAGGCTATTGACGAGATATTTCTGCCCCATGGACAGGTTATTGCTAACTGGTTTATTGACAACTGTGACAAAAATTTTAAAAGGCAACCTTTGATTTGAGGATTTGTATTATCGTGAAAATCATCATGGCAGACTTTTTCTCCCCATGGGTAGGGATGGATATTGACAACTGAAGTACAGAAATGTCAATCTTATATTGCCCAGCTAGACACTTGACTCTTGCTCTGCCCAGCTAGCCCCCCCTGGGTGGGGGGACAACAAAAGTGATAGGGGGTGCATTTAATAAACAAATTTACAAAGAACGAGAATTGTCGATTTTTAATTTCAATTTTTGAGGTTTTCGGACATTTCTTGACAACTTTACGAGTCTCGACATTTGCGCAATATTTTGAATTGTTTGTGCAAATTCTCGGGCTGCATTCCATGGGCCTCCATGCTGTTCTTTAATATGGCAGCCGATGATTATTATTTTTCTATGTATACAAACAACGTCTTTTATTTCATTTAGCTTGAAAATGATGTTAAGATGACATCGAAACGTCGCTCATTATGATCGTTAATATTTATAATTAAATGTTACAAAAATAATATTCTTATTCGAATGTTAAATATCAAATTTTTTTATATCCATCTTTCTTGTCAAAATACATATACTAGTACCAGTCTAGTGTAGTTGACAAATTTTAGGAAACGGAATAAGTTTATAGTAATGATCAATATAATTCAAAACAAAGTGATGAAAATATGCAGAGCAAGAGTCAAGTGTGTATTCTGAATTTGCCTTATGTGCCTCTGTGTAGTCATACTTGCAAAAAAGGCGAGAGAGAAAAGTAAAATACAAAAAAAAGTGTAAACTCATTACCGTTGACAATTGTGGCTGTGAATTCCACTTTTCTTTTACATCAACCACAAAATCGTGTTTCAAGTGTGGCAAGGACATCTCTTTTCTCTTCGTGAATTTACACAATAAATTTGTTGTCAAAAGGACATTTGGATTTCGAAAAGGGGCGCGTGTTTGATTTTTTGATGACGCACAGCCTTAAAATAGAAATTATCTTCTTCTGATTGGATGAGAAAAAAGAAAGAGTATTGTTTTATTAAACACGTGATGACAAATTCACTTTTCTGAAAACCATGTGGCTTTGTGCTTTGGCTGAGGAGGCGGAGGTTACCAAACATGTTGGTCAAAAAATCACGAACAAAAACATAAATCTGTAATTGTTTTTGCTTAATAGACTTATGGCAATATTGAAAATCACAATTTTGGTAGTAAAAACTGAACAAGTATTTTATTCGGGAGGAAGGAGTGATGATGATATGATGTGTCAACAACTCTGGTCAATCAACATCAGGGATGTCTTGGATTTAACGAGGGTTGTTTTTCAAGATTGCCAAGGCAACGAAGTAAACTCAGCAACACCAACCACCACAAGACAAAATGTCTGGAAGTAAAATGAGCAATAAGCTTTAAGGCCAGTCTGTGTCAAGATGGTGACAAGATGTGTGTCGGCGATCGATACAGTCAATTCATTTTCCACTTCAGTCGAGGAAAAATATTTTAAGGTATTATATTTTGAAAAAAACAATTGCTTTGGAAACCATTTATAAATATTTATAGGCCATCCATTGTTATGTATATGGTTATAATAATAATCAAATTTTATCTATTGTAACTTGTAAGGGGGGACGACTGTACTTTGGCGGACCAAGTTTTCGATTACTTTGAGAAGTTAAATTAAATTGAAAAGTCGTCAAGGAAAACTACGACGACGATGTGACCAAGAGACACTTTTCGTGCGGCACGCACACTTTTCGCCGAGATCTCGGGTGTGCCAACAAAAAAGAGCCTAAATTTTGGATGCATGCCAGTGTTACAAAATATTTGGTTTCTATTGTTTTCTTGTGTTTATCATTGATTTCAGGTGCAGTAAAAGCCTTTTTCTCAATTAACATTGGGTGCACCATAGCCATACTCTGCAGTCTGTACGGTGGTGAAATTAAATTCGAATTTTAAAGGCCACTAAGACGGACAGAAATTAATTGTTGATAATCCTAACTCTGTAATGCTATTTTATCATCTTCTCTTTCAAGGATGACATTTTTACAGTTGCGGAAGAAAGTCTGAGAAGAATCAAGAATGAAAGAACGAGGAGCATTAGTCCAACCTATAGGTAAACATTGTAGTTCCTTAAGTTGGTTGTGGAAAATTCTTGATACCTGTTTTCATTAAGAGATTTTACAAAAACTTGTTAATTAAAAGTAGAAATAAGTAACATGATGAATCATTTATGTATGCAAACACAGAAAAAATTCAGGTAATATTGAAATAAAGCTATTGATTGCAAATTGTAGCCAGAAAATAAATTTACACATCAACATTTTATGTCATGTACAAAATTGTGCAAATTTAAAAGGGCGTCTTTCAAAATTTTGGGGGTCCATTCCTGCCCATCCTTTATTTAAGTGTTCCTGATGAATGTGTAAATCAACTAAACTCATTTTGTAAAAAGATGTATGTTAAAATAAGGTATGAAATAAATAAAAACAAGCCAAGTATTGAAGATGTACCACAAGAGTCTCACTCTCAATTAGTTTATTTGTGTTCTGTTGTTTCTAGACTTGCCCCCCCCCCTCCGTTTCTTTGCTATATCTGATGGCACTTCAGTAGGGACTCATGACATCAATAGTCAAATCTTGCACCTAATTTTGCTGTTTGCTCAGAAAATCTCAGGCACCAATCAGAATGCATTGTTTCATCTTGTTGCTATGACTTCAGAAAATGTCCATTCATGAAGCATCACAGAGCACAGTTTTCAGAGCGTTAAACTGGAAAGCTTCGAGAATCAAATTTGATGAAGCTTCGAAAATCTTATTTGAGGCTTAAAAAATGAGTTGTTCCAAGATTTGACCAGTAATGTCATGAGTCCTTATTGTGGAGCAAAGTGCTATCAGACAGAAATGGAGGGAAACACGGGGACTTGTGTAGTAATGTTGCTCTTAAGTGCTAAAGCTGCCTTTACCATCACTTTTGAGCATCACTTACCATCGCTTGTCATCATCAATTCCTCTTATAGAAGAAAGAAAATTCGCCTCTCCAATAACAGACATTAAGATTATTGAAAAACTAGTTTTAAATTTAACTAAAATCTTTGTATACGTTGAAATCGCCAGGTCCGGTCCATTCATGAATGTTTAATAATTACAGGCCGATCAGACTTACATCCATAATTTGTCGACTTTTGGAACGAATTATTAAGAACGAAATCGTGAATCATTTTGATGCAAATGGACTCTTCTCTAATGAAAACTGTATGGTTGCAGAGCAAAACGTTCTTGTGAAACACAGTTATTAGAAACCCTCCAATGTGATATATTTGACTTTGCAAAAGCATTTGACTCTGTGCCCTATGAAAGACTTATTTTGAAATTAAATTTGTATGGAATTAATGGCAATGTAGTTCGATGGATTACTGCTTTTCTCCAGAAAAGAAAACAGAGAATGGTAATGTAGTTCGATGGATTACTGCTTTTCTCCAGAAAAGAAAACAGAGAATGGTTCTAAATGGATTTAAATATCCCCGAACATATGTTTAAGTGGAATCCCTCAAGGAAATGACCTTGGACCATTATTGTTTATTATTTATATGTCTGACTTACCAAACTTCATTGAAAACAGATTTAAAGCTATACCATACAAATTTAGATGGTAGCAAACCAGTTCAGGATGACATTAATGAAATCGAAAACTGAATTCGAACCAATTTTTATTGATAGCCATCAGTTGAGGTTTTATAGGCCACAAACCTCAAACTTCTTTAAATTTGATATATATCATTATAATTTTTCAGACGAGACAGTGTACCTCCAAGATATGCTTCTGCCCCAGCTAATTTAACGAAAAAAAGACAATCTCCTTCTGCAGGTAAATATTTAAAGAAAAACGTTTTTCAATTAACTAAATTTAGCTGAAAATAAACTGAGAGTTTGGCGAAATTATATTTCCATTCTATATATGACTTAGTTTTGGCCACCCTTAGGGAATGGTTATTAAATACGGCGAGGGAAGATGGAGGAAAAATTGAATTGAATTAAATAAATTAGTCACATTTTTGATAAAGCTAGTCAAATTTTGGAGGAGCCACCTTTTGAAAATTATTTATAGGCCAAAGGGACTAATTTTTAGGAAAACGGGTGGGCAAGGAATTTTTTAAACTACTGTCTATTCCCTTTCCCCTTTCACAAAAAAATGCAGTAGAGATTCCATCGAATTTTTTCTATCAATTTTAGACTCCGTTTACGGTACTCCATTTTCCTACAAAAATAAATCAATCCTTTTTAGTTTTTGGCCTCGCATACACATCGAAACGCTCACGAAGAAAGAGATTTTTGCAAAAGTAGCGCAAAAATGCTGTTAATTGATAGCCTAATTGTAGCCTCCAAGAGTCTGCATGCAGGCTACCAATTGATCGTATTTGTGAGGCTGTGAAAACAACACTGTGTTCGTGTGAGTAAATATATGTAGGAATGAGAAGTTAATTGGGAGGCGATTTAGCAGCATACGCCGTTTAGTGTGGGGTTTTTTACCGCATCTACTCGGCAGTAGCGAAACTGATCCCGTCATGTGATTTCTTCATAAAAATGATAATCATATTCATAAAATGAACGCCGATTTTCTACACCGTGAATATACTGAACCGAGAAGATAAGAGTCCAAATTAGTCGTGACCGATGACATTTTTGTCAAGAAATAATGTCTCGTTCAATTCCTACCCTGACCATCCCCCCGGGCTGCCCGGGGGTCAAAAAATGTTTTGTGCACAAATGCCCGGGGGCCGGGAAAATTTTTCTGGCGAATGCCCGGGGGCTGGGCACTAAAAGCATACCAAATGCCCGGGGGCCGGGATTTTTTTTCAAAGCTTGCATTGACATCCAAAAAGATTTATAGTCAGCGACGTTGTTAATTGTTTTAAAATTAGGTATTCTGGAGGAATATTGCTGATTCAGACGACGCAATGGAAGATCCACACTCATAAATAATGCAATCTAAATTTTTCATGAATATATTTCAGAGAAATATAACTCACAGGGCATAAAACTAGAACAGAACAGTAAAAAAACAACGAAATTTCCAAAAAACTGAATTTAATCCCGGGGGTCGGGAATATTTACTGTCAAATACCCGGGGGCCGGGAATATTTTCTGTGCAAATGCCCGGGGGTGTCCCGGGGGGGGGGTGGTCAGGGTAGGAATTAAACGAGACATAAGAAAGGAACATAAGGGCTCCAAACCGATTACGGCCTTCCGGGAAGGGAAGTCGGCTTGTTTCCAACCTTTTACTTGTCTACACACCCGCTTACCTTGCATTTCTAAGTTGTAACACTCGACAGCAATGAGATCCTTCACAAAAGCAAATTTAAAAAATGTATTGTAATTATGACAATAATTCTGTTTTCGAATTCATAAAATATTTTCTTGGTGCCCTGTGGATAGGAATAAATATCAACTCCCTGTGGTTATGGCAATCTTCTTACTCATAGAATTCTTTGTTCGTTAAGAGATTTTAAGAGCAATACACCTTAATGTTAACCGTGGATAAAATTTATAATTTATGGGAAGATTTGTTTTGTAATCATATTGCCATGAATCCAGACTGCATGCCGTGTATCCAAATTTTTTTAATATATATGTAAAGTAGCTTTGGAAGACCTATAATCTACTGAATTATTACTAGGCAATGCTCACTGAAAGCATTAAATTAGATTTCGGAACTATGCAAAATTACATGAAATTGGTTTTGCTCAGTTTATTTTAGAGTTGCTTATTCTGTGTAACATTTTCTCACCATAGTGCTAAGTTTTCTAAACATAACGCTAAGTTCTCTCACCAACATACTTAAGTTTCCTACATACTTATAATTCAAAAAAATGCAGAATTGTTTGACCATCAATTGTGTTATGTAGACCACATTCATTTTTCTTTTTTGGAAGGTATCAATGGAATATCCCCAAGCCAGAGCGCAATGTCTTTTTCTTTGCCGAAAGGCAGAATCAAGACTTCAACAGAAAGACAGAAAAATCCACTTTCTTCGAGTAAACAAGCATGGAATACTAGCAGCAGCATGTGTGGAACTATTCCTCAAATAAGACAAAAACCGAACGAACATTTTCTAGATGATGACAAAATCGTCAGACCAGTTGGAAAATCATATTCGAATCGTTGCGTTAAAGAGCTGCTGAACAAAATTGAGCATGGTTCCTATGCATCAGAATGGTATAACTTTAGTAATACTCAAAGTCCTGTTCCCAAGTGGTTGGAGTTTCATTCTGGTGACAATGGAGGTGTTCTCGATGCATTCGTTTGCAAAAATAGAAACGAAGAGAGCGCATGTTACCTGATCGATGCAAAAGTCGGAGAGAAAGTCGGCCGGTTATTGAAGTATCCAGGGAAAATTAGGGTCGGACAAAATGGGACAACAAAGGAACAACAGCCGGACTATGTTAACGTGGAGTCGCACTGGAATGAGGAGGGAGAGAAAAGCAAGGAAGAGAAGAAAAGACCTTCCCCTTTGTCATGGAGTGAGCAGTTATCGTGGGAAAACGTAAGTTTTGTCTCTTTTTACATGCAAGGTTTCACAATTTCCGGGATCTAGGCTTAATGCAACCAAAATTATTACTTCCAGTTGGTCTCTTTCAAACCCAAATATCTTCCTTTAACATGCACTTCATTAACTTACAAGTTTATTTCATTGTCTTGTTTGATAAGCAATTGTTTGATTTCAATGGGAATAAGACCTGTTTACAGAAAGAACCTGTTGTTTATTAACAGATGCAAGTGCAAAATTTATCCTACTTTTTTTTCTCTACATAAAAGAACAGCCCTTAACGGAAAATTGATTGCTTTTATTATGACAGCCCCAAATATCTTCCTTTAACATGCACTTCATTAACTTACAAATTTATTTCATTGCCTATGTTTGACAAGCAATTGTTTGATTTCAATGGGAATAAGACCTGTTTACAGAAAGGACTTGTTGTTTATTAACAGATGCAAGTGTAAAATTTGTCATAAGGAAACAGTTCATAAAACCAAATGGTTGCTTCCATTTGGTCTTATGACAGCCCCAAATATCTGCTTTTCATGTGCATTCATCAAATTACAAATTTGCCTAATTGCCAAGGCTTGTCTATTACTTGCTTAGCATTGAAATTAATAAAGTGGATGATGCTACACGAATGTTATTGTTTTACTGGCATTCAGATTCGTTTTTTAATTTATTTTCGGAAAGCTAAACATGAACAGCAAATCAACTGGATTCAAAGTTTTTTATGACGACGAAATGAGGTTACTTTCTTTACATACCGAGCGACCGAAAGAAAAAATTATCCCCGTTTACACGGCTGAGGCTTTAAATCTATCTGGCTAACAATTTCAAATTGTACTAAAAATGACGTCCGAAGAACGAACTTGGAGTTTGGGATATGATCCAGTCATCTGAAATCACGTTTCACGCCCAGAACAGGAAATCAAAATAGCCCTCATCCCTCAAGTCAATTTTAAGGAACGCCATTCATTTCCAGTTCATGTTTTGACACTAAAACAACTTGCTATTAGAATGGTAAGGATAGGTAAGGATAGTCGCAGATCACTGGATGATATCCCAAATTCTAAGTTTGCCCTTCGGACCTCGTTCTATACACAATTTGAGATTCGTAGTCTCGCATATTTTAGGCAAGAACCTGCAGACGGAGGCAATTTGTAACGAAACGGGGCGGCTTTACTGTTCTTTATATTTTCTTGATATGACTGAAATGTGAATAAACCATCAATATTCTATATGTATGAACTTGTATGAATCAAATATTGATTTTTTTCAGACAAAAGTAATAACAACAACAACAGCAAACAAAGATTCCAACTCAAAAGAGGTATTTTTCACTAATTTATTTATTTTTAGCATAATAAAAAGAGTACTGAAAACCATTTTAAAGGGGCTCTTTCATTGCTAGCATAGCAGAGGCGAATTTTGTAACAATAGCAAAATTGACATACTGGTTTCAAAGCGATTATCACTCGAGAACAAGGCGAAACTCTCTCAACTGGAAAATGAGATCATCTTCAAACATTGTACAAATATTATTGTATGAAAAGTGCGAACGAAAGCAACTGTCACTTAAACCCCGCTATCTCAAACTTTCAAGAGCAATGAAATTGTTCGCGATAGCAAATAATCGGAGTCAAATAAACACTGAAAGCTCTCAAGGGATATACAAAAAAGTTCGTGTTAAAGTTATTGAAAGCTAAATCAACACTAAAAGCTCTCGAGGTATATGCAGTTGAACCCCGCTATCTTTATCGAATTCTCGAGCGGGTGAACATTTGTTCGAGTTGCTCCAGTTTGAAGCTGATGTTTGTTATTATTTTGCTCCATTTCAGCCTTAATTTTTCTTATTTTTCTCAAGCAGTTTCGTTACATAAACAAGCTTTAAAGGCAAGTTTAGTAACCAAATGTACTATTTTTTTACTGGCATGTTGATGAGTAGCTACAGTGTATATAAATGAACTAATTATATGTTGCGATTTAGAAAATCATTTTGAATCTTTTTTCCCGTTTTTCAAATCTGAGCCTTAGTTGTTTCTTACGTTTTTATTATTTTTAGAAAATTTGAAATGTTTTTTCGAAGAAAGTTCTCATTAACAAAAACTTCTTGATTCTATTAATTGTATTCCTCAAAAGAATCAACGTTTGGTTTAGCTCTTGCACCTCTCTAACTCTACTGAATGAGTGTTTTCTTTCAGGATTCGAGTTATTGAGGTCCAACTATATTTACGAATAGACCACCAAATCTTTCTTCCAATTTCTTAACCAGAATAACTGTAGATTTGAAATCACAATAACATTATAACATTATTAGCGCAGAAACGCCACTGAACGGCATGAGGTTAAATTAAAATGTGACCACAACATCGATGCTACAACACCTCATGATTCCTCTTGCCTTTGCTGGAATGAACAAAGGCCTGATAGCTCTCCTCTGCACTTACCATGCATGTCAAGATGGGTAAGTTACTGGAAATTCGAAAGTTACTGGAAAAGCAAATCCACATTTCAAAGAGAGCCTCCTAAAAGCAGTTGCCACCTTCCTAAAAGCTGCCTTTAACATACATTTTCCTAAAAGCTGCAAAAGTGTAAAAAATAATAAATAATTTTCTGGCTTTTTCATTCTTCACGGAAAAAATTTAAATTTCCTGTTGTTTGCGATTGATGATTCGGCAAGAATATTGGATGGATTTTCAATTCATTCCTCGTTTTTTCGCTGACCAATCACGTTCTTTTGAAATGCAGTTGCACCATTGCACGCGGAAAATACCTTCAAATAAATATCCGGATTGGATCGAAAATAAGATGAACGATATCACAACACATGGAATTTGTCGTCTGCCTGCAGCTGTGAATCCACAAAGGTTTTCCGCAATTAAAGTAGCAGCCACTAAACTCATGAAAACATCATCGCGCTAAACACCGCAACAACCGCGTTATATGCTCTGAGTGTTTGTGGTGGAATGTTAGATAGTCCTTCTGAGAAAATGCTTCAAATTTGTTACCAAAACATAATCTAGTTATCTTGAAAGGTTTGTGGACATTTCTTGCAGTAAAATCCCGCAAAAAATAATCTAGCTTTAAAACAAAATCTGTACAGCATATCCTTAAATTGTAGATTTAGTTTTTAAAGTTTACTGAAAAAATCTAAAATATCATAAACATGCATATGTTTTGCATAGTTATTCCTATACACGTTTTTTTATAAGAAAGCTATGCTCGGTTCTTCAAAAAGTTAAAAAAGTTCAGGATCTTTAAAACCTAAGAAAGTTGAAAAATTTAGATATTCAAAATTTCAAAAGGAAATTGCCGTGCGGATGATTCTATTGAACCAGACGAAATAGACGGTGTCGAAATTATTTGTTTATAGCTAAAATTGCATAGTTAATTCATTTCTGTTTGTTGGGTTCTCTTTGCATGACCAATTGCACTCTGTTTGTTGGGTTTTCTTCGATATTTGATGTTATGACGTTGGGGGTTTTTTGGAGAAATTAAGCATATTTATAGCATTCATCTTCTCCATCAATGCGCATGCTCAGTAGTAACGTAACTTTCCAATTTTACGTTAAGAAAGTGTTAAGAAATTTTTAGTGCTGAACTTAGGAAATAGGCTGGGCTGTAAAAAACTTACTTCTAAAAAAAAACGTGTAGTTGCATTTTTATTATGAACCTTACCTGCGCAGTCTGCACTGGAAATTCCTTGGCTTTTTCGTTTTGTCCCTAAGGAGGGGAACATTGGGGGGGGGGACCTAAAACAGCAAAACCGCAGAAAAATTGGCCATAATCCGCAATACCGCAAAAAAAATGTTAAAAACCGCTATACCGTTGTTGAGCTTATCATTTAAACATATAAAATTAGAATATTGTTAATAAAACTATCACTATTATTTTGATTATTAAAACCGAAAAACCGCGCAAAAATTTCAGTTTTACCGAAAACCGTTCTCCGCAAGGTACTGCAAAACCGAAATACCATGCTAAAATATGGTCAAAACCGCAAATCTCCCTCCCTGAAATAATGAAATGAAAATGATTTTAACAATGGCACAGGTGGTCATGAATCATGGGTGCCCCTGGTTGTTTTTATAAGGATTCAAGCCCTTTTTTTATTTTTTAGTACACTTTATGCTTAAACTTTTGTTTTATGTATAAAACTTCAAGTTTTCTTTCCCTCTCCAAGACAGGCCCAGGCCTATGAAATTACACAGCTCAACGAAAATTCCAAAATGTCTGCTTCAAATGGTATACTGGAGAAATTTGCATTGGTGTAATCCAATCAAATCGCAGAATTTGTATTACATGCTCGTAAATAATTCAAATTGATTCGTAATAAGTTATTTTCAAAATGAAACAATGTTGAATGAAACAAGATAAATGAATGAATAAAAAATGGAAGTCACAAATATGAAGATGTTTCCATAATTGCTTTCTCCAATTATTAAATTCATCTATGGCTGTCACCATTTTATCCCCCTGTGAACAAGCATGGGAGGAAGAGCACCCTTCCAAAAACATCCCAAAGACATTTTGCATTAGAGAAACAAAGATACCATTCTCATATTACGCTAATTTCAAACTTTTAAAACATTTCAAAACAACAATATAAATAATTCGATAACAGGCCTAAGGCCTATTCAATAAACATTTGTCTACCACTGGCTTTTCTTTTAACGAACATCAAAACGTTATCAAAGATTCTCTCTGTTTGTTATTAAATATTTTGCTGGTGATAAATACACAAACACGCATACATTTCAATTGACATACGTGTATCTATGACGGAGATTTTAAGTTAAGGATCAAAATTCAATTGCATTAGAATTACAACATTGCAAAAACGGATGCCAGAATTACAACTCGTGAAGAATGCGATAGCCTACCTGTTTCGTATTTTTATTATCTGAAATAATATGAAAGCAAAAATATCTGTTTCATCTTTGGTTTCACGCTCCAGATAGGCCTGCGGGGTGCGGGCATTAAAGAAAGGATTACGTCACAAGTCTATTGCTCACTTGCCTGCGCAAATTTGTAGAATACATCTTTTATTTGACGTTGTGACGTTATTCCGACCTGAGTCAGGTTGGCTTCCTGAGCTGTGGTGGCGCAGCCCAGGGGGTATTTTCAAATTTCAATTCCATGGCAACGTTTTATTGCTGACCCCAGAATTCTATGGAAAATTGGTGACCCCAAATATTATTAATGATTTTTGAAATATTGTATTGAAAATTAGGATATAGTATTGAAAATTAGGAAGTAAGCCCCCCCCAAAGATGCTTGTGGTTTAGGATCAAGCTAACAAAATTTTTGACATGGCTATCATTAAAGTTTTTTTCAAAATTTAAATGAAAGCAAAAACAACGTTCTTAAATTAGTTGGCTTTTGTCATTTTTATTATGATTTGCGTGGAACAACTTTTGTAAACAAACAATAAAAATTTCACAAAACGAGGAACTTCACATTCCATATCCCCGAAAAGTAGCGCAATACAATAATATCGGAATTTATGACGAGTAAGCAATTGTTTCTGGGAAAAATAACAATCCTCTCATGAGACTCGCTTTTTAAAACTTTCTATACCGCCCACTTAGCATATCTGTAAATGTTACTCGGCGGTGCGCCAAGGCACGCGCTTCTCCCAAATGTTCACCAAATCTCAAAGGAGAGTCTCTTGCCTCTTGAGAATTCGCTGTCTGGTTCTCTTTATCTTCATTTACGTTAAAATCAAAGCTGTCATCTGGCAAGCAAGGACTACTGCAACTGCCGGAAACTTTTTTTAAATCAGTGTTTTGAATTTCGTCGATATTTGAGTTGAAATCTTTTGATTCATAATGGTCGTGTTTGCGTTTCAACTTCGTCAATGAACGTCGAACAGGGTTGATTACATTACCTGCTTTTGTTGTCAATCTCTTGTACCATTTCTTCTTCTCGCTTTTCCCGCAGTCAGTTTTTAGTTGAGGTTCTTCTACGTCGACAAGTTGTTCGATTTCTTCCTCTTCAACTCCAAACAAAATATTTGGTAGAGAAAGTGAAATTCGAATTTTTTCACTCGTACGGCCAAACATGTTAGATTCTCTCGCTCGAGTGTGTTCAACGAAACGATTGCAGTTGTAAAACTTCATATCAATCCTGTGATAAGTGACTATCTATTTTTTTTCAAGTCCAAACTCCAGTCTTTCGAAACAATAAACTACTTGTTGTTGAAAACGAAAGTTTACAGTAAAACTTTATTTGGTAAATCTTTCTCTCTCATTAATTGGTTATAAAAAATAATTCCACAGTTGTAATGAATAAAGCGAAACACTTCTTTCCAGTTCAAAGAATGCGATCCAACTGAATGTTAATTTCTGGACAGCTGACTGATAAATACATGCGCACGCACGTAACATGTGGTCTGTGAATCTCTTTTGCAAATACGCCCTTCACATCCAAATTGTATGGAATGGAGGTTGAAATTATGCAATACAATTTAAATTGAGAGTAGAATGCTCGGTATGCCTAAATCTCAAAGACTCACAGCCAAAGTATAGAGATTTGAGAATTCCACTGCTTTGTTAAAATGTCTGCTGTTTGTCAATTATATCACTACTTAGCAACAAGTAAGTGGGATGGATGGGACATGGGGCGTAATTTACTTTAAACCCTTGCAAAAACATGTGCTGTCCTGTGGCTGTGTGATGTTAAATATTTGTGGGTGTACGGTAAGGAGGGGATAAAAATCCCATTGTTGTTTGTGATTTCCGTCTTTTGAGCAATATTCCCCCCCCCCCACCCATTTATCCATTTTGTTTTCCCGCCATTTACAAATTTTTCCGCTTTAGCCTTCCTTACCACAAAACAAAACATGTAATTAATTATGATTATTTGTGGTGGCATTCAGATGACCGACCTTTGCGAAAACAAAACACCCAGAACACAAACTGCGGGATGTGGAGACAAAAACGAAATCTTCAAAAACAGTTTGGTGTTTCGCATCTTTGCAATCTTTGCGAAACACCACGGAAACACCCAGAAACGGTATGTGCATTCTGTACATACATTCTTTAATTATTAATCCGAAACTCATTCATTAATAGTTATTAGGAAAGCATTCAAAAATCAATTGAAAATGTTTGTGCGTCATGCGTCAGATAGAAAATGTGCAGAATTTGCTTTATACAAGTAGATCCACATGGGAATTTTATACAAAACAGCAACACAGATATTTAGCAAATAATAATAGAAATAAAGGGGAAAGAATAACAACAAAATCGAAAGCGCTTCAGTTCTAAATTTTTCTAAATTTTTCACAAATTTAGTCCTGAAAGTTTCTTGGAAGTTTCTTCAATTTTTTCTGCATTGAAAGTTAAACATGTTTTTTAGACCCAGGTAAACGTCATGTGGCACTTCCATGTTGCAACTATACAGTAATTAGCATTTAAGGCATCTAAAGTCAAAATTAAGTTAGCTTCTTTTCACTTTTACGAAAAGAGAAATAGCTCTGGGATAGCTCCAGTACTGGTTTCTTATAAAGGTAAACTGGTTTCTTATAAAGGTAAACTGGTTTCTTATAAAGGTAAACTGGTTTCTTATAAAGGTAAACTGGTTTCATGTTTAAAAAATATGGGTAACATCAGTTTGTTCGGCAATACTGTTGAAACAATATGGAGATTTTTTGACCAAAATTTACAATATTTGAAAATTGCTTAAAAGTGTTAATTTAGCAACAGAAATGTAACGATATTCAGATGATATATTTCCAGCATTCCGAGAGCATACCTCAGCCCAACATCGTGTAATTTGATAAAATAGTAAGAAACCAACAGACACTGATTTTCAGAAACCGATTTCTTTATCATGGTGGGTTTTTGCTGCAGGGGAGAATTGGGCACGTTGTCACAAAAAAATTAGCATTTCTATTATCTCAAACACTGATAGAGAGATGAAACTAAATAAAACATGCATTATATCTAGTTATCATTATTTTATTATTATTGTAAAATGCTCCACCTAACGACTAAATTTAAAATAAGCATAAGTAGTAACAAGTATGCACTGAACACTTTCGATTCTCAATATCTACATTGAAGAAAGATGTCTGGAATTTCCGGAATTGCAAAGGTTTGTAGGGCAATACAGGACATGCACAAATCTATTCTTGGTTCCAGAGCCTCGAGAAAAACAACACAAAAGCTCAAATCAGAAAGATCAAATAAATTCGCTCAAATCAAATCACGAGAAAAAAATAGCACAAATCCCTTTAAACTTTTGGTTATATGCAATGAAAACTCTGAAAACAAAATGGACCAAAATATCATCTTTGGTGAAATTTTGTGATCTTTTGGCAATATGTTGGCTATTTTGGTGGTTAATGTTTGATTAGGAAATTAATTTTGGAACAGGGCCAGTGCAAACCAAATGTATATTATTTACCCTAAAGACTAGATCAATCATTTTTGAGGAAATTTCATGTACTTAAATTCCAAATTATCTGTTAAATCCACCAAAAAAACGGAAAAAAGTCAATGTCACATCGAGACTGGGGCCGGAAAATATAGTTGCCCTGTCTTTGAGCAGTACAAAAAAGTGCCTGCAGTGTTGCATTCTCCACTGGTCCCGTTGTAAAATACATTTTGCACTGTCCCTTACTGCAAAAAGTCTAATATCCACGCCAACAACTGGCATTCAGACTTTACCCAGTGTCACTGTCAAAAGACACAAAATATGTTCAGTTGAACAACCTCTCTTTACTCGAACTGTGTTCTATATCCTATGATAGTTTCTAGTGTTGTCGATAAAGCTTTTTAAAAGCGCATTCTCATTGAGAAGATGAAATTGCTGGATTTGACTATACTGTGTTTTTAACCTATTCCCAATAGAGCGAAATTTTGCTCGAATTGTTTGAGATATCCCTTGAGAGCTTTCAGTGTTGATTTAACTTCGGTTATCTAGAAAACTCGCAATATTGAACAAATTTTCATTCTCGTTGAAAAATTCAAAATTTTCGTTCCCTTTTTTTTCATTTTCATACCTGTATTTGATAATTTACTCTCAGGAAAGGACAAAATAAGTTATCGAAAAACAAACTTCGATTTGACTCAGCAAAAGCAGCTGCGCAACGACACGAAATCCACGATTCTTCAATGAAACCGTGAAGAAATCCTTTCCAGTGAAGAAGAAGTCCAAGGTCTTGCATTTTATGCAATTTACTAATAAAATATAATACATAGAAATTGCGAAAAATTTAAAACACGATTTATTAACACACAAAATTGTGAGCCAGAGAGCAAAGTCGAGCTTTATTCTGAGGCCCAGTCTTTTTTCACTACTCTTGAGCGGCTTAAATTTCTCCCATTCTGCACTGACTGATCAAAAAACTAATCACCACACAGTGCATAATTAGTTCCATAAAGGGAAAATTTACAGATCTGAGAAAATCAATGACGTCAATAGTAATGAAATTACATCTGCTGGTATTTCCGTAATATTGCATCTGCTTGTTGCCACTCCTACACCCACGACATGTGCACTTTAGCTTTGAAGGGGATCTGTTTGAAACCATAGTCATTAAATAGTTAAAACTATTCAACTTGAAATTTCAATATCGCACAGAAAATCATCCTTGTTTCGGATCCTGTTTCGAAAGTACATACTCACGTCAGATGACTTTATAACTGTGCTGCGTTTATTATAAATATATTATATTATTGTGTTATCGAAAATAAAACGGGCCCCTTGACCTTGTACGATGCTCTTTGACCTTGTACGATGACCTAGGAAATTTTCGCCTGTATTTCTATTATTTATTTATTTCGTTTACTCCACTGCGAGCACCAAATTTTACTTATGGTTACATAAACATTTTGTGTTATTAATTGATTATAAATTACAAGTGGCCTAGGTTTTAAAGTGTCTGCTGCACACACACAAATAATTACGACATCACACTGTTCACACCTGCTACATGAATTGAGTTGTTATCGTTTTTTGCATTCAGTACACGATAAAACCAATTTTTCTATGAAAAGAAGACAGAGCATTGTTGGTACTTAAACGTTTGTTGCTTTTCCAAAAATTAGTAGTGAACGTTTCTCAACAGTTTTTAGATTTTTTGCTAGCCAGCAGCCTTTGCGCTCTACATAACAACAAATACTGCAAGAAGATTTTCACAAATAACGAGCAAAAAGTTGTACGGTTCTCCAATAAAGGTGGATGCAGTAAACAAACTAGTCCTGACCATAGAGAGAAGGAACGCTCCCTTCCCGCTGTTGATAAGTCGTTACTAGAACCAAACTTACTTTCAGATAACACGAAAGTCGTCATAGGAATGTAGCATATGTAATTTATGCCGCAATGACCGCTGAAACAAAACAAATACTTTTTAAAAGTGATATTTTAGTAAGGACCGATGTTAATTCTTATATCTCATTGCAGTATTTCTCATTGCTGGTCAGACAAGAACCGGTGTTAATTCTTCAACGCAGCGCATCTGGTTTTGTTGTTGTTCCTGAAATAATAATATGGAAAGGAGAAGGTTCGCCGGTTAAAAATCTAGGACGTCAAATGTCTCGTCATCAAAGCGAGGTTATCAAAAACTTTGGCTTCAGTGAAATTAAAATCATCACTATCAAAGGGTCGGTTTGCTGTTCGGAAATAAGAACAATTGGCGGGGCAGTCTTTATAATTACAGGCATTTCTGATTGGAAATTAACTTCAAAAATAAATCGGTCAAGAGTGCCAAGTGACTAATCGTTACTAATGACATCGTTACTAAACCATTGTTTTCCTCCTGGGAAAAATAAAAATGTTGGCATAAAATGAATAAATGATAGAAAAGAAGTTAGCATGCCTAAATGGAGGTAGATCTTCGAGACATCCACGGGCTCGACAAAATCCAACCTCACTTTTCGAATATTTTCATCATGATGGAGTTGATTACTGAAAACATTAAACCCTCCCACACCTCCCATTGTACGTTGGTACTGGGTAGCTTTTATATTCTGGTTAACAGTGCAGATAAAAACGTCAGTTTTCTAGTTTTTTAGGTATAATACGTATTGTATGTAACGAATGCAACTAGTAAATTAGCAGAAAGAAAAACATTTATGGACACATAAACACTTTAAATTTTATGATATGACAATGCCTCTGATGTGTTATTGTTAAATTGTTTTGTTGATGTTCAAAATCGAGACGAAAAGGTAGCAATTCCCCTTCGGAACAATTTCCCCCGTAGATCTTAAAAAACATATTCAGGAGTCTAACTTATGACATTACACATAAAGGCCTGGTTTGATGTCATTCGTTTGGATTATTGGCCACCTTTGCTTTGGGATTATCAACCCTTGACGTCTTGAGATTATCAACTCATACTTCGAAAATAGTGGCCAATTTCGCGCGCCCCTTTTAACGTTGCACCATTTTAGAAAATGTTAACAAATTTCGGGGGTAACATATATCATGAACCACTCCAAAGTGATATATGTAGCCTTACCAGCGAATAGCCCATTTGGCAACATCCACCGGAGGATTATCAACCGCCAGTGCCTTGAGAGATTATCAACTCCCCGGCACAGGTGCATGTTGCCGAAAATGTCTTACTTTTCTAAATAAATGTTTCATTTGAGGTACGAATTACTAACCGGGGCAGGAGCTGCCAAAAATCGTCTCCTGAACCCCAAAAACCGGCATTTATTTTGTGTGATTTCTGCTTATAAATTCATTCCATTATTTAAATAGAGGAGCGAGGGCCAATCTATTGAGCAGGCATTGGATGCAGTACGGAAAACCTTACAAAGGAAAACTTGTATTTAGTAAACTGTTTAAATTCATATCCATTATTGCATTCATTACATTCATTGCCAGCTCCGGGGTTCGCCTTCGCTATCTGCGTCAGCAATCACGAAAGTCGAAATAGAACGAATTAATAGCCATAAAAAAGATTACCAATTAGCTACCTAATCGCTCAAATTTCATAATATTGGTTTTTCTTTGATTTCTTTTTAGCCTGTTACTGGACTTGGACCTGTTACTTTTTAGTCTCTTACGCAGTGGAAGGGGGGGGAGAGAAAACTACCTCTTTTCTCCCCCACCACGCGAAAGAATTGTAGCAAGCCCAGCCTATTGCAGGCTAATTCTTTTTCGAGCCACATCAAAAGAGTTTATTCGCAAATATAAAACCTTACATTTACAGGTAAAGCCTTGTTTTCAATCACCATAAAGAATTCCAAGGATTTTTGAAATTTAGTACCCTCTTTTTACGCAAAATAAACAATGAATAAAAATATATTTGACAAAAAGCGGGGTGCAACTGACCCCCTGCCGCAATAGGCGCTACGGCCCTGATTTGCTAATTTTTCTTTTAAATTTTCATTTTAAAGGGTGATACGTCATATTGGTCTGTCATAGTGCTCTGTCGTGAATCTTTCGTTTTACAAAATTATCCTGATTATCCTAATTATGCTACACAAATAGCATAGTCCCAAACTCTGCACAATTGCAATGACCCACTCTCTATTAAGGGGCAGGGCCGGTTAATATATTTTTTAATTTAGAGTAACTGAATATTAATGTACGTTTAGATATAATATGGCATATCTTTTCCTATAAGTTATAAGTTCTACGCATGAAAAAGTCAGTTAAATGCCTTCCTTCCTGATTTTTACATTCCTCCAGTCTTTTTTCCATTCTTTTATTTCATTCTTTTAAAAACTGATGTTCATGACTTCATGAATGAAAAATTCATCACGATATGTAATTTCATCCCGGTGGTATGAAATTATTAAACTTTAGGTGATGGCACTTGCATGGGTGTGCTTGTGAATACCAGTCTAAGGCCACATGGTTGCTATGTGTTGGCATGTTCCATGTGGTATCGTTTTTGTAAACAATGTTAGCCTTGTAAATTTTTTAAAGATTCGATACAAAGAAAAAAAGGTTCATATCGGCATGCCATCTCCTTTCACGTCCGCATTTCCGCAGGAAATGAAGCTTTGCGTGGAAAATAACTTTTTTTCAAAGTAGAAATGGATTAAAACAAAAACGCCTATCCTCAAATGCCATTCATAGCCTCTATGAAATTGCTAATTTTTCGATGTAGACAGCCCAGCAATTGAAAACTTCCACACGAAAAAGGTCACATATGATTTCTTGTGCCAGTCTTCTCAAACCCGAAACAACTCAAAAGTCATTGCCATTCAAAAAAGTTTCAAGGCAAAAATAAAAGATTTTACATAATTTAATTGCCCCTGTAAATCAAGGAATGAAAAAAAACCGTAAACATTCATATCAAAACATTTGATCTCGATAAACGCAATTCAGATTTTAGAGATTAGCCTGTGGCAAATACGTACATCACTTCAGTGCTATCTTGATCTATAACAATTCAACAACATAAATTTCAAAAAATTGTCTGCGGGCTACGTCAAACTAAAAACATCAAACTAAAAATGAACAAGCATAAAGACAAAGCTGAACAACATAACTTCCATCGCAACATCAATCTAAAGAAGAAACTTAACCAATCAGATACAAGAATTAAGCATGGCAGGTCTGGAATTACAATAAATATCTCTAACGCATGTTTTCGCGGCACTGGATTTCATGCAAATGAAAATCAGAACCAAACGCAAAAAGAAGAAACTATGTGTCACTTGGAAAGTGCTTTATCATGAAATTGAAAAAAAATCACACATCAAGAAATTGAAAAAAGAAAAAAAATTAATTGAAATATTATTATTATGCATAAAGAACGCCCTACCTTGTCCAGGTATCGCGCCAAACATACTACGAAACTACAACACTACCACAAAAAATAAAAGGAAAACGCTATTGAACTGATTTGTCATCTATGACAAGAATCGATTTGGACAATTCAAAACACTTGACATTATCGTCTTCCAATATCACCAGATTATTTAATGTGATGGGCGACAGTAACAGAAAAACCAAAAAGTTATGGTGTGGGTTTTATTTAAATATCCTCTTTACAACTCACAACAAAAATCAAAACATTGTGTGCTGACAAAAAGGAATAGAGGAATAGTAAAATGCAGCACAAAAACTTTGAAACTCTTACAAATGTCACTTAGCACCAACAAAGATGCGAGAAACGCAGCAAAAGGCCAAAACATTGGCAAACATTAACGGAGTTGGAATAAAGTTGTGTTTTGCGTTTTCGGGTAACCGAAGAAAGTCCAAGCAGAAGAGCACATGCCAGAAGATAGGTTCACTGTTCATTTTAATATGAACTAAATAATAATTTAATTCAAGTTAATGTTAGAAGGAAGTTTTCAGTTTCAACATTTGGGCCTACATAGGTTTAAACTCAAGTTTCTTGCACCAATTTTGGTTGCTATAATGTTTGGTTTTTTTCAAAAGCTATGTTTTATTTCTGGCTTTTTCTTTTTGGTATTTTAGTTTCACGCTCTAGCAAAAATAGGTTTAGTAATAACGTTAGCTGGTTAGCGCTGGCTCTAATTTGCTACAATCACGTTTCAGCTTAATATAAAGAATACCCTTGTTATGATTACATTGGAACATTAGAAAGCAATACTTTGGTGCTTCGTTTCTTCCTTGATGTTGCTTTCTTTTACTTTAGGATATCTCTCAGAGTAAAACCTGGCATAAGAAGTAAAGAAAAATATTTGGTCTCAGGGATGATAATGCTGAGCAGTTTAGAACTCTGGCTTATAACAAATAAATAACATCTCGTCCGTGGGGTGATTGCACTGGTGTGCATCTATGGCGATAAGGTCTTCTCGAATGCCTTATTTTACCCCCATAGCCTCACAAAATAAATCACAATAAAATATCAAAACTGGGGGTCAGTCAAGGTACTCGTTGCAACCTCGTTGCAACTCGTACCAGAGGCTGGTTGTTAATATTTGCAGAGTAATTTACGTGTAGCAAATATATACCACAATGCTATGTTATAGAAGTGCCGAGTAGATGTTAGTCTAGTCTCCACTAGACTTGCTCCAAGTCTATTTCGTTTCGTTAATCAGTAAAAAAAATAAGTGTTGTCATTGCGGAGGCAAATCTCCTCCGCAGGGCATTTTCCTCCGCAGTGACATACATTTACTTTTTACAGATTAACAAAATGAAGGAGACTTGGAGCAAGTCTAAGTCTCCACAGAAATTCCGTGTAGCAAAAAAATATACCACAGTGTTTCGTCAAGGAAATTTCAAGTAAGCGTGAGTGAATAGGTATGTTTATTTTGTTGCACCATGGATACTCTCAATGCAGCGCAAAATAATATTAAATTGAAGGATATAAAGGTGGACCTGTTTGATTTTTTTCAAATTGTGTTTTGAAGTTTCGCGTGCTATCCTGCGCAGATAAAAACTGTACGTGATTCTAAAACATTTTGATGCGGAGGAGAAAGAATTAACCAAAGCATATTTACAACAAGAAATTAACATTATATCTATAATCATTATATCTTAAATGTCAATATCAATTAATAAGTTAAACGTTTATGTATGAATAAAGAATATATAGAGAGTGATGTCGCCCTGACTGGATCATCGCCATGAATTGATCACCTTCTTGTTTACCATTAGTTCATTCTTGACGTTTTTGAAACAACTAAACTCATAAAGCATGCATCTGGATTAAATTAAAATCATACAATTCTTACAAATTCCAAAAAAAAATCTTAAACTAAACAAGTAATTTGTTCAGGGCGATGATCAATTCAGGGCGACAGCTCTCTGATATAAGCAAAAGAGATTCTTTTTTATATATAGCTATGACTTCTTTCACATCTTGATATTGGCCAATCACATTAAAGAAATTTGATCACATGCTTATAAATATTGTCAATTAATAGGCCATTTTTAAATGTAAAATAGTCAACTGATGATAACAAATTCTTCTTGTGCTTATATTGCTTTAAATACTCCATTCCAAAAGCAACCACTACGACTAAAACGGCGAAAATAATTAAAAACGATATATTTAAAATCTAATTTATATTTCCTAAAAATGTTCAAACTAACTGCTTCTGCATTTCTCCGTGTGTCTTAGATTAACTCCAAGAAGAAACATTATTTAGTCAAATCGTAAAGCTCAGAATTCTATTTATACCAACAAAAAACAAGTCTGATGTAGGCCTATATATCATATACTGTCCATTAATAAATAGATTCAATTTTTTTGTTCTGAACGATAAATAGCAAAATCCTCGGATCATTGACAATCCAAATTTACAGTACAGCAAACAATGTTTGAAACAAAATAAGAGATTTCCAGTTTTCAATATTACGGCAAAAACACCACAAATTTTATGCCTTAAATTTCGACTCATTTGCGGTACCCCTAAAAATTCTGACAATATGAAAGGACTAAAGTTTTGATAAAACTCTGATAATCAAAACAAAGTAAAAATTTGTTTAATTCTATCATTATTTACTTCATTTATCTTTCTCAGTATATACGTATGAGAAGGGTATTTATTGGCTAGTTTTCTATTCAGCTCAATAGTCACTCAAGCAACTTTAGATTCATCGGCGGCAATTCCGGCTTTTGCAATCTGCTTCTACGATCAAACAAATCTCATTATCTGCCTCTGTTGATGCTGCCAATGTGCAAAATTCGGAGTATGTTTCACAAGAGCTACATGACTGAGCGCGCTTTTCGAGCATATCGCCAACTTCAAGCATCTCCTTCTTTGCAATTTTCGTTGGGCATAGTTTGAGATCTTCTTCCTTCTTGTTGTAGCATGCGAAGCTTTCCCCTTTCGAATTAGAAGCCATCACACAATTCGAAAAGGCATCCATCGTATCACTCACACATCCTTTGGATCCATGAGACGATTTTGAGAAACATTTTGGAAACGTTTTAACGTATAATTTCGCGCAGCTCAGGCGTTCCTTCTTGTTAATAGCCAGTTGAGTGAGACATAGATGATATGCCTTTTCGCTAGTTTTCTTGCAAGTCAATGTCGCAGACTGCGTCTTGGCCGAAGGATCGTCTTCTAGATAAAATGCTGAGCACATTAGGCTGACAAAGCTCAGTAAGATCATCAATGGCAATCTTGTAAAACCTGCAAGAAATTACAACAAATTAAACTATGGCCAGTTTCTACGGACAGTTGTGTCAAAATAACCAAATACGGTTGTACCCAGCTATCTTAGACTCTCAAATAGAATGAAAAAAAATTTCGAAGAGATGGCGAGTTTCTTTTAGGAAATAGGTGCGCATTAAGATATGCAAATTAGGCATTCATGTTTTCACGCCGCGAACGCATACAAATCGTA
>JAYJMH010085860.1:0-32083 GCA_036873815.1 Phacellophora camtschatica | reverse complement strand
ATTTCATTTAGCTTAAAAATGATGTTAAGATGACATCGAAACGTCGCTCATTATTATCGTTAATATTTATAATTAAATGTTTACATTGATTGCATTATTTGTTTACACTTACATGTTAACATTGATTGCATTATTCGTTTACACATACATGTTTACATTGATTGCATTATTTGTTTACACATGCATGTTTACATTGATATTAATTATTTGTTTACACATACATGTTAACATTGATTGCATTATTCGTTTACACATACATGTTTACATTGATTTCATTATTTGTTTACACATGCATGTTTACATTGATATTAATTATTTGTTTACACTTACATGTTTACATTGATTGCATTATTTGTTTTCAGAAACAGCAAGTAACCAAATTGACGGCCACACGATGGACGACGACGAGCTGTTACCGCAAGCAAGACAAAGAACAGATAGTGATTTGGAGATTCAGAGACAGGTTCACACTCTGTTCAATCAGATCAACGGGGAATCCACATGGCAGTACCATCTCACTGCTACTGATCTCGGTGAAAAAGAGGATGCCCCTTTCTCTGACGTTCACATTGATGATCACGACGACAGCAACATCGCAGAGGTTTCGTTCAATGGGGATGTCCACCATGACGACGTCACAACAAATGGTGTTTTGGAAGATAAGTGTGAGACGAATGAAGACTTGAATGCAAACGAAGTTGATGACGTGCATCAGAACAATGATGGAGCAGCTCTGGAGAAAGTGAAAGGTATGTTCCTTTTTACTATTTGTGTTCATTTTTCATTTTCTACTTTTATTATTGAAAGGTCTATCTAAATGCATGCTTAAAATGCAGGCTTGATTTGACAAATGTTGTTAATACCTGATGACATCATGCTCGCAAAACAGTTTTAGTGGGTCTGACTTAATGACTACACTGCATCCTTGGACCCAATAGAACAAATGACGAGACAAAAGCTAGGATGGAATGAACAGTTTCGGAAAAAAACATTTTTTGGTCTTTTTTTAACTTTAGGGTTCTTGGGTTTAGGCTGTCTTCCCTTTGAGTTTCAGAGCTTTAATTTTGCAAAGACTTTGTTCTACAATTAACAACTAATATCGTAAATTATTTTTAAAAACTAACATCGATTTTATTTCCCATCTTCATATTTATTTAATATTTACACTTATACACGAGGCATTGTTAAAAATATTGTAATTTTCATGTTATCTTATAATGCTGATGGAGATTTTTCATTTTTCTCATTACTTTTACACGATTCATAAACTTTTTTTATTACATTTTTTAATGTTTATAAATTTGATAGGTTTTAATCGTCGATAACCCTTCTTAATGTTGCACAAATTACAGCACACGGATGTGTACCTGTAGCATTATCCGACTATTATTATTTGTAGCACCTGTAGCATTACCTTTTTCCATTTATAGTGCACGCCATAATCTAACATCTCATTTTATACAACGCACCATTTTATACAACGCACCATTTTATACAACGCACCATTTTATACAACGCACCATTTTATGCAACGCACCACTGCATCATGTTGCAACTAATACAGCTCTTATTCTGCCTCCTTTTCAACAGGCCTCGAACACCAAGGCAACATAACTGGAATAGAGGCACAATGAACGGATGGTTATCTGGAGAGAGAATAAGAGCTGTTGTTGTTGTTGTTGTTGTTGTTGTTGTTGCAGTTCGTTGCTGTATAAAAATGGCAGTTTTGCATCGTGGTTCGTTTCAGATACAAATGCGAATCAAAATCAAGCATGTTTTGTATCTTTGAATGTGCAATTCAAACGTTTCAGTACCGTTGAATATGCAGACTCAGTAAGCGGATATCATTAAACAAACCAGGTGTATATACGATGAAAAAAGACTATATGATATCTAATCAGGTTTATAGTAAAACGAAATAATAAAAGGTTTTTTTAAAGGAAGAACTATAATCACACAGATGCTAAATGCTCCAAAAGGTATTACTCCAATGAAAAGATTTTCTCAAAATATATTTTAAACATTTCTGCTTACCCTATGACGCGCAGATTAATTTCCAGTCAACAGGAAAATTTTATTCAGATTTCAATTTTCCAAGGGGTAGCAAAAACAAACCAACTTTATTCAAGAGTTAAAATTAGTCTCAATTTTCTGCGATTAAAAGAAAATGTCGTCAGTGTTTACCACTTAAAGAAATTAATTTTTATCTTGTTTAATATTAAACGATTATGAGGTCAAAGCTGGAAAATATTCGGACCGATCAAAGGACCGAACATTTTTCAAGCCAAGGACCGAATATTTTTCAAGCGTGGATCGAGTATTGCATTCACTTTTGTTGTGGTCTATGTCAAACAAAGAAACCCTTCCCTTGTCGTTGGTTTCTGAGGCAACGCCCATCCAATACGGCTTCGAAAAATACGGATTTTACGGACCGATGGAAAACCAATCCAATTGCTCCGTTGCCGGTATGAGAGGCCGTATTTTCGAACGCCATATTGCCCTTCCGTGGTTTATTTCCAATTAACAGGTAAATCCTATCTTGAGTTTCCTTTTACAGGGGATAGCACATAGAAACCGACCTAGTTCGAAAGATAAACTTAATGTTGAATTATCCGAAATTGACATAAAGATCTGTCTGTACTGACCTCCTGACAATATTACTGCTACGTTACTTAATAATGGCCCACGTATCGCTTCCCGTGTTGAAATTCATTAGATTACCCTAATCATAGCACTGACTTATTTACGCGACAGTATTGCATCACAAGAGGACTGGACCAAGTACGAATGATGACTTGTGTTTAGCCCAAGGATGATGTCAACGACACAATTTTTAAGTCATATTTTTTGTCACTAGCAAATTTTTCTTCATATTACTTCTCTTCCAGATCTTCATGCTTGAAATAGGATTTTTCACATGTTTTGTTAACCCATGCTTTTCACATGTTTTTTAACCCTTTCACGCCCGGATTTATTTCTGCTAAACAGGCAAATCCTATGCAAGTTTTATTTCGCAGGGGGTAACACATGCAAACCAACTTGATTTATAAGATAAACTTACATTGAAATATCTAAAATTCAATTCAATTCAATTAATGTAAACTTCTGCCTACATTTACTTCTTGAAGAAATGACATTTGACAAGATATGATCACAACTCTTTTTACTTTGCTGACTATTCATTGCGTTTGCTCCGCACAGAGTTTCCCCTTTTTTGTTCTTGTCAGCCACCTAGTCTTGCTTTATCCAAATTTAAATCTTCCACATTAGACTAACTGAAACATTTCATGTTAACCAGGAATAGCCACGAAATTACAACGGTCGTTGTTACTTCCAGATTAAAACGAGGTTATAGCCTTAGGAAATTGCTATTGATTATGGTGCTCAAGGTTTTAAGAATACGTATTCAATTTTTGTTGTTATGTATACACATCGTTTGCTGGTGTAATTTAGAGAATTTCTTATTTCATTCATCGATTGATTTCTTTAGGCTTCCTTGAAACGTGACGGGTTTTTACGTCGATGAATTGTCTGGATTTTTCGGTAGTTCAGGGCAGAATCGTCGTGGCAGGGGAGAGGGGGGTGGCCCTTCAAAGGTTAAACAAATTTTGGAAAATTTGCCAATTTTGCCTGCGGGCAATTTTGGGGCTTGGTCTTCCTTAATGTACAAGTTCTATGACGTCCCTGGTGGAGGGGTTAATTTGCTATCGAGAAAGGTACATCCAGAGACAGCTGTCAACCAGAATACATATCTGGTATCAAAGCTATCCGGTATATCGTATATCCGGAACGACTATCTGGTATTAAAGCAATCCGTCATCGTGTAAGTGGAGTCTAACCTCCAGAAAAGTGAAAATTATTTTAACCTGCTGAAAATAGGCATATTTTAATATTTTTACTCAATTAACGAAATTTTGAATTGTTTTTACTCAGTTAACCAAATTTAGTTTTTTATTAAAACTGTATAAAGTTTTACAATAAGCTGGAAAATGTAATTTTAGAAAATTATAAAATCTTGAATCATGTTTTAGTATTGTTGCTTATTCTCGATCCTGCTACTGGTTATGCGGGATCAGCTTGTACTGGTCGGGCGGGTTCGGGATCAGCTCTCTGTGAGCTCGGATTTGAGATCAGATGTCAGAACTTCTAACTACCAAACCTACAGCCAACTCAGCTCTGTATCCTTTCGAGGTCGGTAAATGGGTTATCAAACCAGGGAAACAAGTGACGCCATCCCTTGCCCGCCATCAATAGCCACTGATGATGAAAAAGGGTTCCTAGTGGTCGGCCTACTTGCTTACCGTATTCAATCTTGTATTCCCGCTGCGTGATTGAAGTTTCAACACTACGTTTTCTTTGCGGGATTACAAGAGAGGCGGCAATATTGGAGAGGCAGTATAGATTATCAGAGAGGAGGGATTAATTTCTTAATGTCGAGAAAGATATTAGAGAGGGATTATTGGAGAGGCGGGGTTATTAGAGAGGCGGAATTATTGAAGGTGGCGGGAATACACGGGTGGGTACTTTGCTTAAAGCATCCACTGTTTGTTTTTCTGTTGGAATTAATTGAAAGACAAGGGAAGGTTGACCAAATGGGGCTTTTTGATATGCATTTGTTGATAGCGGAAGAGTTTTTCTCATGGGACAAGATAAATTAGGTTAAAACAAGTTAAAAAATTGTCGGATGCAATTCCCTTTCCACTATCTTAAAGAATTGGAGTTACAAAAATATTGCAACGGTTCAGTGGTATTCCATTTGGCTATATTCAGTGAGCTCACCTTGCTATGCCTACAGTGTATAATAAAGCTTCATATAAATACAGTTGACAAGTAAATAAAGTTTCTTTCATATTAAGAAGATATTTTGAAGAAATTAATTAGCGAATATTGGAACTGAGAGACGATATTTTATTGCGTACAATGAGCGCTCTCCACCCAAGGGCACAATTCAAGATAATTTTTGGATCGGTGGACATGAAAATGACTGAATTGATAAGGGACTTGTAAGAGAAATCGGAGTACTTTGGGAAAATGATATGACGCTCCATCTTTTTAGTAGGAACCCTCTTCAACAGACTGCTGTGGTCGTCAAAAATATGAGGCACACGTTTCCAAAAAATTATTGATATCGCGAAAGGATATGAATTTCTGAGTTGGCGATAAACGTTTTTATAAATCACTGTATACAAGTGAAAATGCATGATAACTTTAAAATCAAATTTGGAAGGACTGACTAGGCCCTTAATTTGAACACCGCTGTCTCGAAATTTCAAGAGGTATGACATTGTTTGAGATATCACGTGTTCGATATAACCAAAGCTAAATCAACACTGAAAGCTCTCAAGGGATATACGAAACAGTTGGAGTAAAAGTCAGATCTATGGGGAATCGATCAAAAACCCAGTATATTTCGACCCTGCCATTTGAAACTCTCTAGAGTAATACTAATCTGTTTGAGATAGCGAGTTTTCGAGACTTTTGAGGCGAAACCAACACTGAAATTTCTCAAGGGATATACAAAACAGTTAGAGTTATACAAAACAAAGAAAACAGTGGGAGTTCAAGTTAACCGAGTTGGAGAAAGAGACCGACTCACTGGAATTATTGGGGTGCCCTGCTCCCACGGATTTTTTGAGTTGCTCCCTTCCTTTTAGTTTAAATTTTTGTCTGTTTCGTTGTAATTGTTGATCGAAAATTTTATTTTCAATTACGTCTTTTGTTTTTTTTTTCAGTTGCAAACATCGTTGAGTATGACAGTGATTCCGGGGGGTCAGCAATGAACCACGAAGAAGACGAGCACCATCCGTATGATGCTGAAAATTACATTTCAAGAACTTTATCTATTGATATGGTGAATGGCGAGAATGAAGAAGTGATCGTTTTGGTAGGCAGTATTCTTTATTTGTCAAAGCGTTTTCTGATCTAATTTTAACTTCCCATAAAAGAAAGACCAATATTTTATAACAGTGGAATCCGGCTTTTTAAGAAACTACTTTATTGCAAACTCAGATGCCAACTGAATTCCGACCAGCACAATAGGAAAATAATAGATTAAGGGAAAACAATGGCCTAAGGCTAAGGTGGGACATTGTTGTATTTCTAATTGCTGATCATATGATGTGGCTGTGTGTGTACAAGTGGCACATCAAAGTGAAATATTGTTTTCTTTGGAACTTTTTTATCATTTGTTCCAGCCATATGTTCCAGTGTTAAGAACAAAATGTGTTCAGTATTTTTCTCGGTTTTTGAAAGAATTTTAGAATAAAAGTATTTTAATATTTAAACTCCTTTTTACTCTAAAATTTGAACTCACGTTATTTGCATTAAAGTAAGATATTTTTCTTCGAAGAATATCTTCGTACATTTCGAGGTCATGTATTCCACCTCGAATTTTAAATAATCAATTTTAAAAGCTTTAATTTGAGTTTATATTTTTATGTCAAATTGTTTTCTTGTGTTGCCCCCTGAAAAGTAAGAACTTGAGTATGGTTTACTTGTTAATTGCAGATAATTCCGGGTGCGAAAACCGAAGCAAATTTGAAATTATTTGTTTATTTTTTTTTAGCCGGATTCTGTCCCATACAACATGGCGAAAGAAATTCTTTTCACTGAACGAACGTTAGTATTTTAATCCTCATTTGAAAAATATTTTGTTATGTTCCTTTGTTGTTTTATAATGTTATTAAATACACTGTTCTATACCCTAGGTATCCTGAAAATAGTTAACGTAATTTTTCAAAATGAATCTGTATACCTGGTTTCTTTAAAGATGTTCCCTCCACTGATTAAATTGAAGCCACCCACAAATTTACATCCTATTGTGGTTGTAAACGTTTATTTTGAATTTCTACCGGGGTGACCCAATAAATCTCAAAATGTATGCAAAACAATGTTCGAAGGGCAAACTTAGAGTTTGGGATATCATCCAGTCGTCTTCAATCATGTTTGCATGGTCAAATCTGGAAAGTAAAATAGCCTTCATCCACGAGTTTTTAAGTCAATTAAAAAACTTTAAATGAAAAATGGCTTAATTTGTGAGCTTTCAAGTTAATTCGAAAAAACGATTTATTTTCAGTCCACATTTTCACATTAAAATAACCTACTTGCTTTTATATCGGCTTGGAGAGTTTTACCAGTGAATCTTTCCAAATTTTAAACTCCATTAAAGCAAGCAGATTGTTTTACAAATTAAGCTCACAAAATAGCTCACAAAGTAAGTCATTTTTTATTTCAAATTAATAACTTCATAATCACAAATTAAGTCAAGTTTTGGATAGGTAATTCAAAATTTTAAATGTCTAATTCAAAATGTTCAAATTGGAATCAATGCTATAAATTTTATGCCGTTTCAAAATGCCGCAGAGCTTTCTTCAAAATTTATTTCAACGTTCTTTGTATATTTATGCCCAGTTACTTTCATCCTCAAGCCTATATTGAGGTACATAGTTTCTTCTTAAAACTTACAAGTTGGGAAATAGTTTTCTCGTGATATGAAAATTTCTAAGTTTAGTGCTTTTCAATATATTGCTGGCTTTGTATCAGATTGAGAGAAATGTTTTGGGACACCCGATTACTTCCGACTACTTCTGATTACACCATGGTTATTTATTTAATTTCTTTCACAGGTTTATTAGAGATCTTGAAGTTTTGACAGTGGTAAGGAATATTTTATCGTACACGTGCCAAACTTTGTGGGTGATTCTTCACTTCGTTTGTTGTAAATTTGTTTTAAAAGTTGTTGTTAAAATTTGTTATATAACTATGGCAGATCTTGTTGCGCAATTAATTCATGATTTGCACATAATGTGATTTTACGATTGGAAGTAACAAGTTTTATATATACATACTTCCATTATTATAAATTTTTTGCTTTAGTCTTTCAGAGAATTGGTGACAACTAATGCGACAATATCCGACTCATTGATGACATTGTTGTTTGGAAGCATCGATCCATTGTATGACTTTCACTGCTCTTTTTTGGCTGAACTCGAAGATCGAATTTCTGTGTGGTATGTTTTTGTTGAATTTTTCAAATTTTTGGTTCAGCATCGTCGTGGCAAAGGCGAATTTTGTAAGAATAGTGAAATTGACACACTAGTTTCAAAGCGATTATCCCTTGAGAACAAAACAAAACTCTCTCAGCTGGACAATGAAAACAAACAATATTGCGGAGGAGATGTTTTCATTTTCCAGTTGGAGAGTTTTGCTTTGTTCTCGATGGATAAAACCAGTGTGTCAATTTAATTATCGTTGCAAAATTCGCCTCTGTTCATCGTCGGTCGTTGATTTACTTGAAAATCAGCCAGTTTTAGACGCAGAAGAGGACGAACTTACTCGAACAACCAAGAATGGTTGCCAAAGACCTTGTAACGCTTTTCATATAGTTGCAAGATGTCACATACAAAATGTCACATACAGAATGTCACATGTAGAATGTCACATACATAATGTCACATACATAATGTCACATACAGGCTTCAGCAAGAACAAAACTGTTTCAAATTGTGTTACAGAGTGTCGCCAAGAACTAAGACAGCATGATATAATGCTGATAATAGTTTCTGTTGCCAATGAGTTTAACCGCCCCAAATGTAAGGACAATTTTAACTAGACAGTAAGACCGATGTGTCCTGTAAATGAAGATACTTGAAGATACTCGAACACACTGTATTGAATATACTGTATTGTATTGAAGAGACTTGACACTTCATGTTGCATTGCCTGAATCACAACGCAAATCACATTACATAAAACTTATTGACTTTTCAACCTTGTACTCACGCCTGAACTCGTTCTGAGTTTAAGCCTCCCTAATATTCACTTATTGTTCTGTTATTGAGTAGTGTGATTAGATTGTACATGCTCCCTGTGTAGGGAAGTTGATGATGTGGTTATTTTCTTTGTAAAGAGATTTTTGTTTACAGGGAAGGCACAATCAACGATCCGAGATTGGAAAATTTTCATCAAATTGGTGATGTCATGCTGTCTAACATGAAGCAGTTGAAAGTATGACATTTTCACAGAATTATAATAATGACGCAATCGTGAATCATTGAAACCACTTGTTTGTTTACTTGTTTATTTTTTTGCTCGTTTATTTGTTTATTTATTTACTTATTTATATACTTATTTACTCATTTGCTTATTTACATATTCACTTGTTTACTTATTCACTTGTTTACTCGTTTACTTGTTTGCTTGTTTACTTATTTACTTATTTACTTGTTTATTCCTGGAAGGACAATTTGGTCCACTAATGTATGCTTGATATAATTATTTTGATAACCATAATTCGAGAATACAATTTATTACTTACTTTTGTAGCTGTACACTGATTACATAAATAAACATTGTCAAATTTTGATGCAACTGGAGGGTGAAATTAACGCATCTGAAAAGCTGAAGAAAGCTTGCAAAGAGTTTGAGGTGAGTTATTGGAATACCTATACAGTATATATCTAGTAACACAGAAAACCCACAATACAATTATGGAAATTAATATCAAAACTTTCAGAAATTGCATTTATAATTACAGTGGATGTGCGAAAAAAATGTTTAGTTTAGGGACAAATGTTTGCATTTCTACATAAATATTTGCAACACTTATTATATATATAGCTTTACAAAGATTTTCAATTGTTAAAGGATTGTTCCCCAAAATTGTTGTTTAGAAAGCTTTTTGACCTAATGTCATTTTCACGGTTAAATCTCTATCATAAATCTTTACATCACTATACTTTTGACAAAAATGCAGGTAGAAATGGAAAACTTGGTTCTCAGACAAACTTTTATCCAGAATTTAAATGAAGAATAAAAATTCCATATGTTGGAATTATGATAAATTTCCACAATGGCTGCTTCATCTAAACAAAGTGGATTGATTATTGGCTATTTTCAACATGCAAGCAAATCAACTGGCGAATTAAATTACGAAATTATCTTATGTTTATGATATGTTTTGTTTGTTTTATGTAATGCTAATAAAATAATAATATTATCTTTATTATTTTTCACAGTTGAACAAAGTATGTTATCTGCCGCTAAATAGTTTTCTGCTAAAACCCACTCAGAGATTGTTGTATTACAAATCGATTCTTGGAAGTAAGTTATTTAGCTTTCTTAGGAAGTAAGAAGTTGGTTCTATTCATTAACTGTCTAGTTATTCTTGTTACAGGAAAAGCAGCCAAATCTCTGATTTAATTATTAATTAGAGCTACAATGATTAAGCCAACGGAATATTTACAAAATACTGCTTCTTGAAAGGATTGATTTCCAATAGGCACATTATTGGCATATTATTAATTTTATCAAATTTTGTTTCTGAAGCCTGATTTTTATGTTCTCATGTCTGCCTTTTAAGGGTGAGAATATTTTAATAGAAAAACTTGCTTTCTGTAACTGTGTTGCGCTGATTGTGATGCTGCTAATTTTTAAGTCAGTTTAACTTTCCCAAGCAAAATTTGAAGTCAGTTTTCAAGCTAGAAATAATTTTTAATAGAAACATTTTTTGCAGGCAGTGTTTATGCGAGTGTAAACACATTATTTTTTTCATAAACCATCAAGCTTGAGTTAATAATGAATTTGCAACGAAACGTACTTGCATTACTTGGAAACCGAATTGTGTCTCATATCTTATATCAAACGTTGTTTTGTTATCTACCGAGAAATGACCTTTCAATACATTATATACATATTAACCTAGGACTCTACACTCAGTATAGCATGGGTGATGTGAATTACAGCGATGCCAAGGCAGCTCATGATGAAGCATTTGAGGCATCCAAATCGCTTGCTGATGGTCTTCATACTCTGGTGAGCACATCATTTTTTTTTCCAGGGAATTATTTCAGTTATTATTTTATGATAAAAATATTTTGGTGACGCGTGGTATCGTATTGTAAATGAGATAAATGCATGAATAATAACAAATTGAATACCATTGAATACTTTTCTTGTAATATGACGTTTCGTGTCTATGCCCTTGATCAAGTATCTCATTCTTTTATTGTACATTATATATATATATTATTTAGGGTGTCTTTTATATTTGTACATGACTATCGTGCACAAATGTGGATTTAGTTCCCCCCTGAAAACGTATATGTTTATGTTACAAATTAATCACAAAAGTTATTTATGGAGGTCTAATCCTCAACCGTTGTTTGTAATCATTAGGCCTACTTAAACTTATTTTGATTCTGCAGGAAAATTTACACAAATTGATTGAACTTAACAGAGATTTGACTGGTGTTGAAAATATCGTTCATCAGTCGAGGGTAAGTCATCTATATTTTATTTTATTACACAGTCCAGTCCAGAATAAATTGTTGCTTTTTCCGGGTCCATGGCATGAAAAAGCACCCGACCGTGTCACCAGTCAATGGTCGCAGGAATTGTTTTCAAAAAGTGATCTTGCAGGAAATTTCGTAGAATTTTTTCGACGTTGTTTTTTATGTTAAATTGCCAAATTGTTAAAATTTAAATTGTTAAATTTCCTGCAAGATTGGAGTAAAATTGTAGGCAAAATGTTTTTGGTCGCACTCACCAAAATAAAGATTTCTAGCCATGCCCGGGTCATGTAGGAAGTACTTTGTATATCATATATATATCACAATGAAATTTTTTTGAATTTAAGCTGAGGCTACCATTACTTCAAGCTGAGGCTACCATTCTGGAAATTTATCAAAATTTTGAGTCTTAAAATTTTTTATTCTTAAATAAGTTCTGCATACAAGGTTTAATCTGAGAACCAATTTTTCATTTCTACCTACGTTTTTTGTCAAGTTTTCGTGTTATGTAAATAACAAAAAAAAACAGTTTGTGAGATATTTCATCAAATTGGTTCTCAGACTAAACATTTGTATGCATAATCTATTACATATTCCAAAATGCTAAATCTGAAAATTTCAATAAATTTCCAAAATGGCAGTCTTATCGCGAAAAGGTGGATTGTATAAATTAGGGAATTTATTCGGAAGTATATTTTCATGAGTTTTGACCCTTTGACCACGGGAAAGGCCATATGGTCCGTTGACAAATAACATGAAACGTCATATTTTCAGGAGGTAAATGATTTGCATGTGCTACCCCCTGCAAAATAGAACTTGCATAGGAGTTTTCTGTTTAGCAGAAATAATTCCGGGCGTGAAGGGAAGCGTTTGTAAGAATTATTTGAATTTAAATTTCTCTTTGAAAGTTTTCATAAATATATTCCTTCGTAGGAGTTTGTCAGGGAAGGCTGCCTTTACAAAGTTTGCAGAAAAGGTCCCCAGCAAAGGATGTTCTTTTTGGTGAGTCGTTGCTCAGAATTTTCTTTTTATTCCATTGTTTGCATTCAGAGGCATGGGAACGTTTTAGAAGCGGGAGGCACAGTGATATAGGGAAACATTTTCAGTACCTTGGAGGCACACACATTGAACGAGTACCCATTCAGATTCGTTACAAAGTGGAAGTGGGGGGAGGGTACGTCCCCCAGGCCCCCCGTTTCAAAATTAGTTAGTTACGTCACATAATTTATATCACATGCTAGTGGAGATACTGAAATTTATTAGCTATTTTTGAAATGTGAAGAAAATCCACTGATGAACAAATGATAAATTTTGTTGATACTGATAATTGACGTTTAACCGTTAGAGTTGCATTGTTTTATCAATCGATCAAATAATCAATCAATTAACTTATTAACCAATTATATTATCAATTATTAATCAATATTTAACCAATTATTAATTAATGTTTTTGCTTAGTTTGAAAGAAAGGCAATATCTCAAAATGTCAGTGTACGACGTCTCGTTTCGGGTTGGGCGTTGAATAGCTGCCTAAATTGCATCTTCTTATTTTATTGGCAATTTGAAAAGGCGTAAGATGCTACTAAAGTTACAAGTTTATTGTGAGCTTTTTACGAGGCCTTTGGAAGCATGTGGACTTGCAGAAAGTTGCAATGTAATTTTGTGTTTATCGTAGTTTTCAGACGTGTTATTGTATACCACGCAAGGCGTGACAACAACGAATAGATTTCGAGTGCGTGCACAAATTCCTCTGAACACGATGAAGGTAAGACGTGTGCTGTTATGTCCCTTTAATGTCCCTTTTGTGTCAAAATTTATTTGTAGACAATTTGCAATTCTTATGCAAGTTTTCGTTTACTGGCGGTAGCACATGCAGAACAAGCAAATTCAAAAGAAAAACTTATATTAAAATATATAAAATTGTTATCACTAAAGTTTTGCCGCATTTACCTGTTAAAAATGTTGACTTATTATTTAATTTCACTTCGAAGCTCAATATTTAACTCTTAGGATAATTTTTGTGTGTGCAAATTTGTTGAATTTGGTGTGTCAATTCCATGCATTTTTGGATGTATCTAACTTTGTTCTCGGGTCTACTTTTGCAAAGAGAACTTGCTTTTTGTACTTTCTTCTTCTCTTAGGTTTTTGCGATATTTTTATATTCTACGAGGATTTATATTTGAATTCTGTTGTAATAATAATGTCGAAGTTATTCTTGACTTGGAATTGAAAGCTTTTGTTCATTACCTGGCCTATCTTTAGATTATGGATGGCGGAGCCGAACTTCATGGGTTATATTCATTCACTGTTGTTGGTAGCTGCGGGGGATCATTTGTTGTTGCTGCCACCTCAATGGACGAAAAATCAAAATGGATGGAGGTACAGTGTTAATGCTGATATTAGTTTCTTTATACGTATTGTCAAATGCTCGAGAATAGTCATCACATATTCCTGAGTAAAATTTTTAATTCTAAAAGTATCATTCTCAGTATAATGTCGAAACGTTTTTAATATTACTCATCTAATTATTTTGCCAAACAAAAGATTTAGGCTGCTTAGCAATAGAAGGGATTTGTAATTAGAAAGAAACAATTTCACACGTTTAATAATTTCGTACGAAAGAAATGAGTGCACTCTATCAAATCAAAATAAGCGTAGAAATCTAAACTTTATGGCTCTTTTGTTGTGATTTGCTTGGCTGCATGGAAAGGCATGAACTCCATTTTTTGAGTGATAAATCGTATTGTTTCTTCCAAAACCGCAATTTTTTGTTGACAAAATTGTCTTTTGTTTCCTTGCATAGAAAACTTCTCACCTATGAGTGCACTCTATCGAATCAAAATAAGCGTAGAAATCTAATCTTTGTGACTTTCTTTATTATGATTTGCTTGGATGGGTTAAAATGCGTGAAATCCATTCTTTGGAGTGATGAATTGCAATGAAATCTCCTTTTGCTGTTTATCTCATCCCTATGAAGGAAAGTTGTTTGGAGAATGTTACAAAAAATTGCTTCTGTTTGCAAAGAAAAGTATTTTAGAATTTGTAGACGAAATTTATTGCATACCACATTTCACCGCATATTTTTTTGTTGCAGGATCTGAACACTGCTATTGACAATGCATCTGAGGTAATATTGAATTATTAAAGCATTTCTTGCTCATTTTTTTTTTAATCAAAAAGTAACATGCATCAAACTCTGTATTTACGTTTTAAAACGCTCTGTTAATTTTTTTCTCAGCTAATTTGCCCGGATTGCAAAGCAAATCGTAATGACGTCATAAATCTAAATCAACAAAATTTGACATCGCTTTGCTCGAAATGCAAACAAGAGTATGAACAGCATTGTGAGTAATAAATATGTTTATTTGTTTTTTCTAATGTTAGTTGTTGTGTTTATTTGTTTTTGCACTAGGCAATAAATGCTTGCGTCTGGGTGACCCAAACAAATACTCACATTTTTAAAAATTACAAAAATTCGATTTTGTTGCCAATCTCAGGCCTGGCTGTTTGAGGAGAGCTATGGCACTTGATCCCCTCCAGGTTACCCTCAATGTTGAAGAAAACCATCTTGAAAACTTGCAACCAAATGTATTTTAGAAACGAAATGTTATTTTGTTTACATGAAATGTTGATGATGTAATTACAGCTGTTTTTTTTTATTATTTTATCGAATTATTTTATTGAGTTTAATCCTCTACCAAAATATTTTCCTCTTCTACGTAACTGTGCAAAAATATGGTAGATTGATCACCCGGTTTTGTGGAGTTTTAAGTTTTTTGTTTAGAGTTTTCTATTTTAAGAGTTTATTGTTGTTAATATAGGTTGTCAAGTCTAATTTTTATACAATTTGAAACATTCTAAAATGAGCTTTTCCCAAAGCTTAACCTTTGATTCACAGTCAAAAACAAATCTCTCAGGTTTAGGTTTGAATCCCCAAAAGCAACGATGCAACTCACCAACTCCTATCAAAATAACGAAACCCTCAAGAGACCATGATTCTGACGACGAGAATGTTGGCAGCCTGGAACGAGTGTCTTCATTGGATAGAAGACATGCCCACGTGAGAACATTATCAACAAGGAGAGTTTGTTGGCACAGAAACACTAGCATCAGCATGAACGAATACAAACTCTCTGTTCAGGTACTGCTACCTAATTACATTATGCTTTGAGTAAACAAAGCCAGATTTTGTAACAATAGTGAAATTGACATACCAATTTCAAAGCTGTTAGATATCAAAGACAAAACGAATTCTCTCTTGCAGAAAATCAAAACAAACGAATGTTATTCAATTTTGTGTGAATGCTATTTAATTTTTTTAGGAGGAAACCATGAGATCAACCATTCAAAGATTTGAACGCTATGTTGATTAGCTATATACTCTTCCAACTGTAAATAAAATGATGAAAGAAAGCTTTGGCTAACTAAAAAACTCGCATCCTCGAAGCCAGGGCCGATTTTGTGAAACAAAAGATTAAAGACTGAAGAATAGATCTGACACATTTCCACATTTCCAGGAAAATTACAATAAACAAAACAACAAACTTTTGTTATGTGTTTATTTTCGTGTTATTTTGTTCACGCATAGGTGTGAAATATATTCTTCCAATTGCAAACGTGCTAGACGTGAATCTTTTGCTTAACGAAATCTGTCCTTGAACAAATATTTATTCCCTTGGATATTTCGAGATTGCGGGGTCCAATTGTCGAATTATGAGGGGATTTTAGCAGGTTTAGGGGCTGCGCATTGGCATGATTTTGTGTAGTTTTGTGCAATTTTATTTTTCTGTTAAACTTTTGTTTAAACATCCGCAGTGCATAGTTTTGATCGATTTTTTATTGCATGCTGTAAAACAAAAAATCACTGAAATCGCAACTAACTTTGCCAAACATCAAGGATCCTACAACCCATGTTAAAATTTTCGATGACTACTTTTTCTTAAAGAACTGTTTTTTTTATAGAACAATCTGAGTGGTGAACTTTATCGGAAATTCAAAAGTTCTCCGAAATGGCAGCGGCTCTTGGTTGTGTTCACGAACTTTTCTTTATATTTCTTCAAGTCCTGGGAGGTAAGAATATAAATAAAGTGTTATGTTACTTCACTTGTTTCTCTTTGCAAAATAACCATTTTCTTTTCTGCGGGAAAGTATGACAAATTACGGTGATAATTAAATACAGTAAAACAGCGATATTTTGAAACATTAACTCTTTCACGCCGGGAAGGCCATATGGTCCATTGATAAACACGTAAACTGTCATATTTGCAGGAGGTAAATACTAACAGAATTTCATATTAATTTCAAATATTTCAACATAAGTTTAGTACTTCAAGTAAGATTGTTTGTATGTGCTACTAGCCTGAGATCAGGCTCTCCTTCCGAAAAAAATAATTAATAAATATTATTTTTTATTTTTTTTTGGACGGAGAGCCTGATCTCAGGCTAATGTGCTACCCCCTGCAAAATAAAACAGAGATAGACCCGGGCGTAAAAGTTTCAAGTTTATTCGCAACTAATTTTTTAAAAATTGTTTTAATCCTGCAATGTTAATGAAAATTTTAGTTAGCTTTGCTTCATTTATTTTTATTACCCCATAAAATAATGCTTAATAGTAAGAATATTTTGTTGACAATTATGCATATTTGTATACATGTTATATTATACATGTTATATTTAGATGTATTTATGTATTTGCATCTTTATTATGAAATTTAGTAAGCTGAATTTGAGATGTTCAAGTTTGTTAGCCGTTAAGAACCAGCCAGGCCAGACTGAAATCAAATCACCAAAGAATGCAAATTGTACTTTTCCAGACCATGGCAGACCAAAATTGCTGGCCTATTTGAGCAATACTGATTGCTACTGGAAACTGGAAGTAAAACACTAAATATGCCAACATTTTCTCAAGTGGCAGCTCTATAGACTTGAAACATCTGCACATTGAATGCTCAAACGGTGTTGTTCCTTGCGGGGTTTTACTGTACCTTAAACATCACACTTGTGCTGAGTCAAATTCACTTGATATAATTCACCTGTTGTAACCGCGACCAAAATTCGCTTAAATTTAACTTAAATTTAACATAAATTTAATGACTGTACTAGCTTACTCGCCATTTTTGAAATCATAAGACGGAGCATCGTAAACTTGAGTCGATTTTGTTTGCCTCAAACTTAACGCGTCAAACGATCGATTTAACATTGACTTACCATAGACTTAATTGACATCGTTAAATTGAGCTCGACATAAATGCGACTTATGAACTACGACTTGCGTGTGTTTTTGATGAATTTTCATTTCAAAAATTTATATTGATGATCAACGACATATTTTATTCACGTTAGTAGCGTATTATTCTGTCGTGAGTAATACGTAAATCGTGTTTTTTTAGGATGACGAGCCTGTTGCAAGCTTGCCTCTTATTGGATATTCAGTGGCGAAACCAGCTGATGTAAATAACTTTGTATTTTTGAGATTAGTATTGTTATGTTTATGACTCATCCAAGTAAACATTACTTATTTCGGATATTGAGGAAAGTAATTATTGTTGAAATAGCAATTGTGCGAGAAAAGCCGCTGGTTTAAATGTTTCCAGAATTCGAAACTTTGTTCAAAGTTGGAGATAGCTGGCAATAGCTGTAAAATGTTAGTGAACCTCCCCAATTCGAATTCGCTTAAACCAAACTCTAGTTTTACTCAAGTTGTTCTTTCAAGTTGTCCCTGGAGAGCTTTCGTTGTTGATTTAACTCAAGCTATCTCGAAAGTATCTCAAACAAATTTTCGTTCCTCTTGAGAGTTCGAAATAGCAGGGTTTAACTGCACAGCGTTTTCAATCCATCCCCATGTATGGAATGTATTTTTGCTCAAACTATTCTGTGTATTCCTTGAGAGCTTTCAGTGTTGATTTAACTTTGATTATTCTGAAAACTCACTTTCTCAAACAGAGGCAAATTTTGTAACAATAGTGAAATTGACACACTGATTTCAGAGCGATTATCCCAAAGCGAAACTCTCTCAACTGGAAAATGAAAACATCACCTCCGCAACATTGCTTGTTTTTGTTTTTTTTTTCCAGTTGAGGGAGTTTCGGATTGTTCTCGATGGATAATCGCTTTTAAACTAGTGTGTCAATTTCACTGTTGTTGCAAAATCTGCCTCTGTTACTTTCTCAAACAATTTACAAAATTCTCCTGTGTTACTTTTAGTCCCCTTGAGGTTCCGAGATAGCGGCGGACGATTGTTTATCTAAGCTATCGTAACCTATAGGTGTACGTACCAAAAAAGGAAAGGAAACGTATTACCCACCGGCTCGGTTGAAATAGCGAATGCTCGAGATGGGTGACTGCGATTGCTTGACATGAGCGACAGCTGAGTTAACTAACTTTGATCTTCGTTCATTTTGCAAAACCACGAGTAAATATTTAGATTCGTCAGGAAATTCACCCTCAAAATTCCGTTGTCGTTAAATTCGCTGCGCCACAAATACGCAATGTAAAACCGAGGAAAATAAAATAATAAAATTTTTCCATAAGGCGGCAAGGCTTAGCTAATTTAATTTTGTTTGTGTTTCAAAATTTGATTTTCAGCTGCAATTAATCGACCCTTGAATTTAATTTGCTCAAGCGATAAGATGCAGCTTAAACCCAGGGTTGCAATGAGACCACTTGCATAGGGGGTCAAGCAGTTCAAAATTTCCGACATATTGCTTTTCGCGCTAAAAATCACCGTTTCATGATAAACATTTTCCGACAAACGTGGAATTTCCCGATTTTCCAACAAATTTCAATCTTAGGGTGGTGACTGATGGATTTTCTGTCAGTAGTATATGTTAAAATTCTTTCTTTTTCAGACTGATAACATTTCAGAAGAGTTTGCTTTCAAACTTCAATTCAAGGCACATGTATATTTTTTCCGAGCTGAGAGCGAATATGCTTTCGACAGGTGAGTACCTGCTGTAGCTAGTTTAAAAATACCTGTGGAACTCGAAATGCTTTGTATATTTCCCTTGGGCACTTTCAGTGTTGATTTAGCTTTGGTTATCTCAGAAACTCACAACTCGAACAAATTTCAATTTCCCAGGAGACTTAGAGATAGTTGGGTATTGCTGTTTTAATCGGTTTCCCGATGTAGTGAACGTTTACTTGAAATGTTTTGTATAAACTTTGAGAGATTTCAATGTTAATTTATTTTTCGTTATCTCGAAAATTCACACCTCCAACAAGTTTCGATTTCCCTTGAGAGATTGAGATAACACGCTCAACTGTACTGCTTTTTCAGTCGATTCCCCACTGAGTGAACCTTACTGGAACTGTCTTGTAAATCCTTTGAGAGCTTTAAAGCTTTAAATGTTGATTTAGCTTTGGTTATTTCGAATGCTTTCTGTGCTAGACTATTTCGAAGAGATTTTCACTCCTCGAAATTTTCACTTAACTCTATGACTTTGTTGAGCCGTCAAAAAATAGGAAATTTCATTGCGATTCGTAAACATAATCAGATATTCTAGTCCATATTTTGTCAATTGGAAAAATTACAAGACTTTTGACTTTTGCCTTCAGTATTTAAAAAGTTTAAAAATTTATTATGGAAAAAAATTGCTTTTAACCACCATGAGAAATATCAAATTAATTTAAAAAAAATGCTATTTTGATCACGTGAAAGAATTATGACGTAATTGCAGCTTGAAAAACTTGCTTTTAAGTTACAATTTTCAAAAACCTTGTAATTCCAGCCAGAAATGATGTTTGTCGTGATTTATAGAATCATACAATTATTTCGCATAATAATTCTGAAATTTAACAACATCAAACAATGGGAATTTAAATTTTTTTATTTCTGATGATCATAAAGCCGAATGATGGCACACATAAGAACCACGTTGCTCATGAAACACAGTATTTGACTGAGTTGCTTCTACTACATTCAATTATGGAATAAACAATTTGACCGTTTCTTTTCATAAATATAAGATTGGTACAAACATTTTTGTAAATTTGAAGCTTGAAGTTTGTTGTCACTACACGACAGAGATTCATATTCTAAAATGATTATCATATGTACTTTCTTCGTGTGTGCCTATGTTCATATGTGTGTGGTGAATTTTATTTTATTTGCAAGTATATATATATATATTTACATGGTATCATTTTTGTCTTTATCTCGAAACAGATGGTTAGAAGTGTTGAGTGGTGCGACACAGAACGCAAGCAGATCAAGAATTTTCAGCAGATTGACAAGCAAGTAAAGAATTATTTTGGTTTGTTCGTGTTTTTACTTTATGCGTTAATGCCACGACGTTCATATCCTAAACTCACCTTTATAATGACATATCATTGCAGTTACGATAAAAGAATATACCGGACCGAATGTAAAGGGACCTGGAAAATTATAGTACGGTTTTAGATGTTTATATGTACCGGCTTCGTGTTGTTTTTAACCGAGAAACCTTCACTTGTTTTGCTTCGATTAATGTCAAAAAACAAAATATTGTTTTCTTAAAACATAGCCTAGGGTTCAAATCTTTGATTGGTTGATAACATCTGTTTTCTCCTAATAACGAATTCAATGACATTAACACCTCGCGGCATTGTTCGAGCGGAATCAAGACCGTTTTAGGCAGTTGAAATAAATGAATTGCACGCTCCGCTTTTTAAGATTTTTGTTAAGATTAGTTTTGTAGATGATCTAAATGCCTTGGTTCCTATCTGTTCACGGGAACTTAACCAAAATGAATTGGAGGAACTGTCCACATTATGAATTAAAACGTTTTATTGTGACATTTCGAAATAGTTTCGACAAGTCAACCCTTCATTTAATTAATTTCTCTTGGAGGTTTATTTTACACATTTTAACACTATATGTTCGGAAGAGCCCGTTTTCGTAGAGGGAGAATCTTTGTAGTACTAGGATCATGATAGTAGTTTAGTTGGCTTATCCGCCTCAATTTTGTTCTGGGTCTGCTTCACAAGGAAGCCTCGAATTAACAGAGGTGGTTTATCCTAGACTTACTACAATCGCTATCGCTCCAACATGCGACTCATAGCATAGTGACGAACCTCGTTCTCAAAAAAGACAAAATATAAATTGCGGACTGAACTCAAGTGCAATTGCAAAACTCAAATCAATAATTGTCTAGTGTCAATAATTGTCTAGTGGTCCGCAAAATGCAAACGTGATCACAATGCAGCACTGTGATTGCATCCTACCACTATCACCAGACCTTGATCCTTCATTTATTGTGACTGCCTCGAAGATCATTACTTTGAAGGCAAAGCGAAGTAAATACATTTTAGGATTCTCGGGAAAAATCAATCGTGGCTGACCTTGCTTTTAGTGTGCTTCGTGTTACGTTTTGTTGCGGTTGTTGTTATTTGTGTATTAGTAAAGAGAAAATTGTTGCCGCAAAACGTTTGCATGTAAAAATTGAACGGTGCTAGATCATAGTCGAGAAAATGACACACACCATCTCTAGATATATGACAAATAGCAGCTGTACATTTCGTTCTACAAATAGTTAATTTGAAATGTGTATATTTTAAGAACGAATAGTTGTCGTATATCTAGAGATAATGTGTGTCATGTCATGATCTAACAGCGACCGTAAACGTTTTGCTGAAAATACTATAAATGCATTGTCCCGTCGTGTTGTTATTATATCATTTAACTATTAGTTTCACGACGTCGTAGTTTAATGACGTTCATAGGTACTGTCGTGGAATTTAATTCTTAATATTACAACGTGGCCTTATTTTAGCAGCCTCTGCGGAAACCTTGCACATATCTTGCGTGGGCTATGTTTTAGTGGAAAGGTGAAGATCTTTTCTCTAGTAGATTAGATAAGGCTACTGGAATAGAGGAATAGGTTATATTTGTTTGGGTAATGCATTGTGATTAAATTGAACACATTTTCATTTTCAGGTTTGTAAGTTTGACAATTGCGACATCGTCAATTAAGTTTTTTATATTTTTTTCAAGTTAACGATAAAGTACGATGTTGTTAAAAAGTTGCATTACGTCAAAATCAAATAGCGTTTGAGAAAAGGCCACTACTGAAGGCTGCTCGTTCAATTAACCATTTCAGAGAATGCAACGCCATGTCGTAGGTGGGGGAGTTGGTTTTCCGCTTCCAAACACTGTGCTAATTTGCATGAATGCAACGAACTTTTAAGAAAGCAACCCTTTTTTACGAGAACACACTTCATTAGAAAGAACGTCGAGGCTCAAATTGTCAAAAAAAATATGAACAAATTAAGAACATTGCTCAGACTCAGATCATACATTTCCAAAAAATTCAACACCACATTTAGTATCATGAAATTATTTTCGTGATTGTTACTTACTATACAAATTACTTAAACTATACAAACACCAATGATACTAAACACAAATGCTCCCTATGTTTTTTTTTAAGCAAAGCAGGAAAAACTGGTCACTAAAATGGAAAACGTGGACACTAAAAACTAAGAACAATTTAAGAACATCGAGCCTCGACAAACATTTTCTGGTTCTTTTAAAGAAAAATAATGTATTTGACATAAGACGATTTAGATTTGTACGATATTCCCGGTGAAGTTGTTTTGTATTTTAGTAAATACAGCCAGAATGTACAACACGTATATGACACAATTTGAATACGACACGACACGACTCGTATGCGACACAAATAGATAATTAAACACAGATACATTTTAAACTGTTTTATGACTCTTTTTAGCTAATTTTAGTAACAATTATTTTGAATTTAAATGGGATTTCAGCAAGCAAAGTGTTTGTACATAGACCCCAATCCAAGTGACCCCGCATATCTTACCCCCGGCAAATTTTCCTGGTCGAGAAAAGCTACAAAATTCTATCCCCGGTATGCTCCAAGTATTACCGGGCAAAGAACTGTGTTCCTCTCTAAAAAGCTTGAGAAAACTGGCGATCCCCGGTCAAGCAAAGCATATAAGAATGAATTGAAAAGAATAAAATATTTCCTGGTCATTTTCTACAATACCAGGGGGTAACTTGGACGGGGGTATGTATAATCAAACTGGAACAAATTTATACTTTTGCTGAAGATTCAAATCGATGAATCTCAAATCTATGTAAACTTCTTCAGTTCATTCTGATTACTTTTACTCGTGTTAGTTTTATTGTATATCATATTATATCATTTTAATCTTGTTTTTGAGGCAAGCTGATTTTGGGAGGAGAGGTCCTGATTTGCAAGTGGCCAGTATAGTATGACTGAATTTTGTTCAGCTCGTACCCACATTTCGGCTCGTACTCACATTCCAATTTTTAAAATTTAGCATTTTTATCGTAGAATTTCGCATTTTTATTTGTGAAGTTTTAGGGATTTCAAATATTTTTAAAAGTTTTATGTCACAAACAGTGAAAGCTCAAGTTTTATGTCACAAACATGTTATGAATAATGATCTTTTGCTACATTTTGGCTAAATTACAAATAAAATTTATTGATAAACATAACATCGCTCTGCATAGTTTTACATCAGGTTTATCTGCTGCCCAATCTGATCTTGAGCGGACAATAAAAAAGGCTTTTTTTTAGCGGAGGAGAAAAGGAAAACAGTTTTTCATATCCCTTGAGAACTTTCAGTGTTGATTTAGCTTCAGTTATCTGAAAAACGTGTTTCCCAAAAAATTTCATTCCTCTTCAGAGTTCGAGATTCCGGGTTGACGAGCTGACTTTTCCTCTGGAAAAATATAATAAATCAAGGCTGGCCTCTTCTGTTTACTTGTTCCGAACTTGCTCTATAATCGGATTCAGGTTTTCTTCTTCCAAATTTTAGCATTAGTATACTTCATTTTGATGCTTACAAATTTCCATCATGGGTTTTTTGGTTGATACTTAATCATAGTGAAGATGACGCACACCATCTCTAGATATATGACAAACGATTGTACATTTTGTTCTTGAAGTCACTTTGAAATGTCTATTTTAAGAAGATTAATATGTCATATATCTTGAGATAGCCCGTGCCTTTCTCTGCTGTGATGTAACACCGACCAGGTTTTTTGTCATTTTTAGCTGAGCCTTTTGGGCGTTTTAAATTTTTCTAACCTCGATGTGTATTTCAAATTTTATTATTCTAGAATTTTTGCACATTATGGCTGTATTAGATTATAATCTGTATCGTGTATTGATCCAGTTTTTTATATGATTTTAGTCGTTGCTACAACGGAACAGACGATAATGCCAACGAGTACGGCCATTTATTTGAAGCATTGCATCCCGGTAATGGGATCTTTTGCGACCACCAAGCAACACAACAAGGATAAGTTTAACTAGGCCTTTAGGCTAGGTCATTATGATTTCCTGCTTTGCACACTTTTTTAAAGAAAACTGGTACTATAGTACTGGGGTTGTTGGAAAGTTAAGAAACTTGTGGTCACACAAATGTTAAGTGGCAGGCGGCCTAATATATAATATGCTTTTAAACAGCCTTGGTATGGTAACGGGGAAATTTTATTTTTGTTCATAAGAAGTAAAGGCAAATTTGCTTCATTTTGGAGGCCTTTGAAGAGAAGAGCTAACTTATCATAGCATATATTTTGTGACAGGAACATGCAGTATAGTTCATTTTGCTAATTGGTAGCAGAAAAAGACAGTTTCTTATGTTGCTCAAAATTTTAAAGAAACGTAAGAACCTTTTATGAAACTTTAATTGCTCGATTTTGAGAAAGTTAATAAACTAACAGTGCTGAAAGCGTTTTGTAAGTTTCTTTGAAAAAGTTGTGTATTCATGATAAAAAATTTATCGGTTACCGCTTGTAAATCTTATTACAATTTGTTGTTTTTCACTGGTTATTGCACGGGCTTCAGGGTTTAGTACTTTGTCATTTTTTTCTTGCTCTGCCTATCCAAAATTACGTGTTTTGATTTGTGAAGTCACAGGGAAACAAGAAGATAATAAAACACGTAATGCAGGACATGTAGAATGAGAGAAATCGAAATGGAAATATAATGAAAACTTTACTTTTCCTAAAGCCCGTGATTTACAAGGAAAACAAACATCAAATTGCGCGAAAACAAATTTCAGAATCGCACCTTTGTTTCAGCCGACATTTTGCTTTGTCAGTTGCGAATCCTATGACCAGCATGCAATGCGTCAAAGACAATAGTCTCCATCTTAATCGTCTGTTCTCTGCGGTGCATTATCTCTTTTTAAAGCATTCATGTTCTCAGATATAAACAATTTATAATTACTGCGAAAGTTAGAACTTTATAATGGAATGACAACACTGTAAAAAAATTTTTTTTTTACATGTTTATTGCAGCCCGTTGTTATTCTGTGACAATGTGTAACCGACAATTTTTATTGGGTCACTTTTGACACATCGCTGAGTTATGGATTGTTTATTTAGGGGGCTGCTGGTCAAATCAGTGAGGGGGCAAGAATGTCCTCATATATCCTATATTTTGGAGGAAGCAAAGATATATCTTACAATGACTTTACATAACTTGAAATTTGTTCACAATTTTTAGGTAGGGGAGCTCACATTTCTGTTACAAAGATTTTGGGGGCCACAACAACTCTACCTCATGTATCTACATATGAAGGGAGCGTATCTACATATGAAGGGGGTGTCCTATGGGGTTCTATTTTCCGTTCTCCGTGCCATTTTACCTTTGATTACCGTTTTCCGTGCAAAAAGATCGCCTATTTCTGTGTTCCATAAAATAGGACACCCCCCCCCCCCATAAAGATTTACGTAAGTGAAATTACCCAAATTAACTAACATTCTGTAACTCTGAAGATTTTTGAAGATTTAGAGGAAAATATTTCAGGATAACTTTTAGACAAAAAAAATCAGTTGTGAGTGAATCTTTTTATTACACCATATACATTTATTTCATCTGTACTGAAAAAATAAATCTAAAGAAATTTTACTGTCAAACATCTAACTGTCAAAACTAACAAATTTACAAAAACATGAATTTCTAAAAAAAACCCAAAACCCCTTACAGTGAAACCCCTTATAATAATCTGTTACAATAATACAGCAATTCTTTGAATTAACACCCTCCTTCTTTTAAACCGTCCTCCACCATCAGAAAGTCAGAACAAATAAGAAGAACCTTTTACAATAGGATTTACACATCAGATTTAATAAATGCCCCTGTATTAAATGCCCCTCTATTAAATTACGGTATACAGATTTTCAGAAGAATTTGTTATACAAACATACATACACCTTTAGCTATTGGCAATGAGTAGATATATTGCTGTGCTTAATACCACGTTAATACCTTAATGCAGATAACACCGAATTTTTTTATTTTTAAGCAGTTTCAAGCCTTCTTCAATCATTTTAAAATGTTGCCATGAACAACTGTTCTAAGTTTGTTAGATAGAAATTAGTGATAGAAAGTTACTTGAAGGGACTGTACCTTTCGCTTATGCTACTTGGTTCATTTTCAAACTGCACTTGCATAGAAAAGCAGACTCGTTCATTTTCAAACTACACATGTAAAGCCTGTTTTTTAAATAAGAGACAGTTTCAATGTTATTCCTCGTTGTTATTCATCAAAAATATGTGCAGAATGTGAACACCAAGAAATCATAATATTATGTATCCAACAATATCATGACAAGATTTCTTCCAACATTATTTGTTTCAACAAAATGAACTTATCGTTTTTAGGATTGCAATGATTTTATTTCTTCCAATTCAATGTTTGGTTCAGAACTTGAAATTTCAGTCAACGAAGCATGCAAGGTGATAATAAATACTGATGCACCTGAAAGAAGATTTTAAAATCATTTGTTTGTGCAGAATCAAGAATCGGAAGACTCACAATGCAAAAAGCAAATTTCTTTAAAAATTTTGGCAATACCCATCCCAGTCACCATGGTGTTTCTGCACAAATGCTACCACAAGGCAGGCAACAATAAAAAAGTGACATTAAAATGAGAATCTTTGCAAGAATCTTATGGTAAAAAATCAACCAGAGAGTTTTATAAACAAAAGATTAAATGTAAATTTTCACTCAAATTTTCAAATATCACACCTTAAAGAGTGAGTGCACCCAAAGATGTGATATTTCATCCTTCTGATTGCATATCACATTCAGAATCCATTGCTTACTCCTTTTATCATTGTCTTATTTATTTAGCAAACAATCATAATAAGTTATATTTTATTTCATTATTTGACTGGCTGTATGATTGAAAATTTTAATGGGCTAGCTTCTTTATAACAAACTCAAAACTATTAAATTTCTCTAAATTGTAAACAACAATAATGAAAAACTGGGACATTTATTAAAACACCTACCTATCACCCAGAAAACTGCAGACCCAGCAGATGCAAGAAAAAACAAAGGAACAGATATCATAAGAACCAAAGCATACTGTTCTGCAACTGAAAATTCTCTCCCTGCAATAGAAATAATGATACTAATTTGATAATTATATTATTAGGCATATTTACAATTCCAAAACAGCATAAAACAATTTATAATATAATATCTTGAAAGGATTTTTCGCATATTTTCAAATTTTTCTTAAATCTTTCATCATACCTTTTGAAAAATAATTGATAAATAAGTGTCAAATTGGGTGTAAATTGCAAAATTAAAGTTAAAGCCAAACCTAAAACAAATTTTTCTCTTTTTTTATTTTCATTCGTTTTAATTTAATTTTTAATTTTTTTCTTTTCAAGGCTCTGGTACCAGGGTATAGATTTTCTTGCAGGTGAAAACTCTGGGTTAATCCCATTGAGTTGAGATTGAGGACACTTTCCATTAAAAGACCCTAAATGCCCCAATGGCGATTCACCTTGTTTTCACTGCAAAGAAGTTTAGAATCTTTATGGTTATAATATTATCTCTCTTTTATTTGCTATTTTTTAATCAAGGTCACAAATTATTAATTTGTTATCAGGTTGTCTACTGGATGCATTATAAGAAGATTCATATTCAAACTTTTGCATTATACATCCAAAACCAATGTAAGGTTTTTTTGAGACACCCTGTATTTAATCAATTGAGACACCCTGTATTTAATAAAAAGCCACAAACAAATAAATTACGTATATACAGTTCTCATCCACTATCTCAACTGCCTGTTATCTCGAACACTCGCTACTTCAAACATATTTTCATTTCCCTTTACTGGGCTTTCTTATGAAATACCACCCTTAAATTCAAACATTATCTAAAATCTCGAACATATTTCAATTTCCTGTAAGAGCACAATATTAAATGAAGTGAAATGTGAACTGTATACAAGAATTTATTCCTTTACCAAATAGTTTAATCTTTTGTCCCTGTCCTCTCCTTGAAATGTAGTAGCAAGTTCCAGAAGATATTCCCAATGCAAACAAAAGAAGTGGGGATGTTACGCTGTAAAAAAAAACACAATTTCACTTAACCACAAAAGTTTTTGAGGAAGTGCATTCAATTTTCCAGGCTGTTTTGTGCAACTGATTAATTTGAGAAAGAAGTTGTTGAAATAAAGGTTCCAGGGGATAACTGCCATATTTACTAGCTGTGCCATTTTTGGGGAAGGTTTTTCCAGGCATAAAATAAATTTTGGGATTTTTTGGCAAGATTATAAATTTTGGGGTACCTGATTTAAAAAAAAAAGCTTTTCAATTTTGATACATGCTTGTATGAAACAAATTATTAAATTTGGTTATGTATTTTCTATACATTTTAGGGTAGCCTATGTTATGTATGGTTTTAAGAAATTTATAAATTTTAGGGTATGATTTCACATGTCAAAATGGCACACCCACATCCGGATTGGAAAGTTTGCAGATTGTGTGGGGGATTTCTTTCTTATTGAAATGTTTTCCTCTGATAATTTGCATCATTCAAAAATTGGCCTGTTCTTTCTTTTGCTTTGAAAGAAATGTGCCAATATCATAGCACGGATAATATAAAGAGTTGCAGGGTTTAATCCTCTGCAAATAATGTCAAACTTTCCAACCTGCTATACTCCCATTACCTGCCAATCTGGACTCCCATCACTTGAAGTTACCCCCCCCCCCCCCCTCTAGCTAGGTAAAAGCTACACACACGTGTTCGAGTTTGACTGCAGCAACAAAAAGGTCAAACAAAAGCACTCTAGCAGCAAAAAGAGAAAGGTGGTGGGGGCTGCCAAAACAGCACAGATAAATAGAGAGGAAGGCCCGCTAATCTCATTGCGTTAATGTAAATGAAAAACAAAAGGTACTTTTAATACAAACATACACGCAATATAACGCAAGGAACAAACAGATGACGACATAATTTGTCTGGTATGTGTCGATGTTTCTCACAATTCTCTGGCCGGCCTGGGCGACATCTTTCGGTTTTGAAAACGATTTCGTGTTGAAAAACTCAGTCCAAGGTTTCAGCTGCGTCCTTCTTTTCTTCATCCACCCTATGACAGCAGAACCATGTCCTCCGGCTTCATTTCCTGCGAAAGAATTTTGAATATCCCCTGAAATCTCTTCCATGTTAAAGTTTAGCTTCAATTTAGCCATCCACCATTTGCATTTGCCAGATCGCAAAATAAATTCTGCCACTTGGCATTCCAAACCTCGTCTTCAAATTTATTACTGTAGTTACTAAGGCAAATGGAATTTGCGGAATTAGGAATTTGTTGCTCTGAAAAATGGAATTTGCCGAACTGTAAAATATTAAGAAACAACAGAGCAAAATATTGAAAAGGTTTAAAATTTTCATTGATGCAAACATATTCAAAAGAGAATGATGCAAAATGAAAGATGTGATGATGCAAATAAATATAATTATGAAACCATCGAATGATAAAGAACAATGGGTGCCATTCAGTGTGTGCCCCCGTTGCCTCCCTCTGCCTCCACAAGCAATCGTCCACGCTGTAATTTTTCATTTCTGTTCATTTGAGGGGATTTTGCAATGTATGATGTTGATTATTTACGTCAATAAATTAAAGATTTTCAGTTCATAGCTCCGAATAAGAAACTTTTAGTACTCTTTCGTAACTATCAAACAGTGCCGTGGGAAGCTGTTCCATATGGGGGGTGGGCTTATTGTTTTCAGAACAAATGTTTAATTAATCAATTGTTTTAAATCACCCTTGTTCTTGCAATTATTTGGTTTCCGATGGTACTGTCAAAACTAAAATGAAATTTTCTTAAGCGACTTCTCTATTTTGATATTTTCTACTGGTTACAGTTAATTATCTGTAGAACTAGCGATGAAATGAGACTTAAAAAGGCCTCAACATACTGTTTCTTGCATGTGCTGGAGCGGATGTGAAGTTACTGTGCTTTCACGAGAAGAGCTCATAAAATAAAATAAAATAAAATAGCTTTGTACTGTGTTGGGGTTTCCTACTACCCGTGCAATTAGTTGTTATTTAGAAGTTAGTAAAACTGGTTTAGCTGCACGATGTGATACAAGTATATACGTAAAATGTTGTTTATTTAGAAATTTCATGGCTATGTATATAATGTTCCTGTTACAGTAACAGGAACATTATGACTCAATTTGTTTTGATATTTTGTTATATCTGCGGAATAGCCTAGTCAGTAAGTAAGTATTACTTCGCCACTATTTAAGATTTACAGGTTTTTAAAATATTAGACCAAAGAAATAAAATATTTATAGTTTCATAATACAGAGGAAAGAAATAAGCAATTAGTGAATAAATAAATACAATTTTAAAATATATCACAATACCCATAACTAGAGTGGCAGGGATAACATCAAAAAGATCGAAATGACCTTAATTCCGTGATGGTTCCTTTTGGAGGTGTGCAATAAAAGAGAAAATAAATAATAATCCTATTAAAATTGGAAATAAAAAAATATACGGGCAAAATTTATGGGTGCATGCCAACCGCACCCTTGTTTTAGTACATTTCCCATAAAACAGATTCTACGTTTGAAATAATTTATGCTGTTTGCAGATCAGAAGGTAATTTAGGCCCCGTGTATGATGAACGTTTTAGGCCTATGTTACTTTTACGAAAGGGAAGCGTCAATTTGTCTTTATTTCCATTGCAACTTACCCTGGGTATCAGACTTAAATTAAATTAGTACTTGTAAAAAAATGAAAAGTCTGGTACCCAGGATAATTGCAACTGTGGTTTAGGAAGAAAATTGTTTTGCAAACGAAAGTTTTACGTAGAACTGAGTCATTCGAGCGTTGGCTTATTGATCTAAAAAGCGATAAAATTGCATTTGCGTACGTAAAATTGTATCTCGTGATTGGTTGATATTTATGATTATTACTTTGTAAATTTGTTTGGTTTATGTTTATTAGCATCAGAATTAGAATTTGGATGAGATATGAGGTGAAATTGTGCTGATATAAAGCTTGAAAGCGACTTCTCTATTTTGATATTTTTCTACTGGTTACGGTTGATTATCTGTAGGACTAGCGATGAAATGAGACTTAAAAAAGCCTCAACATACTGTTTCTTGCATGCGCAGGAGCGGATTCAGAGATTTGAACGAGGGGTGCTGGCGGGGGTTATTGAGACAATGGTTTGTCTTTTTGCCCATTTTTCACAAAAGTTTTGGATCCGCCCCTGCTTGGGGGTTTTGTACTTTAACTTTAAAGATTCTTGAAAACCACAAACCGTTAAAATTCCACTGCCATCCATAAACCCACAAACAAAAGCAGTCTATCTTTTTGTCTAGACTTACCTTGGGCAAACAAGAACATATCCAACATCAGGGGCGAAACTAAAAAATATATTTTTTTGGGGCCCTAACATAATGCCCGGGGTACTCTCCGGGAAATTTTTCGTGACCACGCCCTTCAGATTGGCTTAGAACGACTCCAATATATGTTTCATATCGATGATTGAC
>JAYJMH010085749.1:0-32095 GCA_036873815.1 Phacellophora camtschatica | reverse complement strand
GGGGGCTGGGGGGTTGGAAAAATTGAGAATAGTCGTTTTTCGTTTTCTTAGTTAAACACGTATCTTTCTATATTAGTCATGTTACTACTTGCTTAGCAGGAATTATCAAAAATTATGTTCACTATCATTTCTATTTTTCAAGAATTAATAAAAGGGGGGTTGGAAACTTTTTCAAAAATTAATAAGTGGGAGGGGGGACGATTATTCGGTACTCGAGAGTATGTAGCTATTTTAGTTCACTTATTAAGTTTACCAAACGAAAAGAAACTCGTAAATGTGGTAAGCAAAACGATTTTTTAATCCTTTGAATAACTATGCAAACATAACTATTAAATTACTAAACGGATGAAACGTAACTACTACTAAATTGTATCAAAAGCAACACGAAAATAATAATCATATCAACCAATCCTAACATCCAAAAATTTGAAAAGCGTAACACAATTCAGGCTATGTGCCAAGTTTCTTGTGTAAAGGAATCTTCATGTTCCGCTCATTTTCAGTTCGGCGTTACTCTGTTACCATACTTAGAAGTTTCCTTCATAGTTACCCCTTAACTAAAAATCCTGTTACACAAGAATTCCGTAAATCCGTAAAAACTTCCGTAAATTCCGTAAAAAAAATTATGGGAAAATTCTGCGTAAAAACAGTTTCAAACTCCGTCATTTTGTTTCCATTATTAAACAACTTGTTGCCACAAAATGTATTGTTTTAAGGAACAAATCTTTCAGAGCAGCCTCCGCGTAGCCTCAAAACTCTCCTCCGTCAAGGGTCTGCAAACAGGCTACTTCATAGCAGCATTTATGAAACTATTTACGTGCTTTTCAGCAAAAAATCAGTTCTATAAATCAAACATAAATATCGTAAATATCGTATAAATATCGTAAATATCGAGAAAAAAAATATCGTACGGTTTTTCGAATGAGTGAAATGCCCCTCGCATTTGTCTTTCGTAATAGTATTGATATTTGTGTTTTCTTGTATATAAACACTAATTAACATTGTAAGTGCCATTCATAGTGGAAACTTGATGAACTTGAGTCTTTCTTCCGCTATGATTGGCACATTTGAATTGTATATTTTTTTGTAGTTTTTTAAGATTTAATAAAAAAAAAAAACGTAAATGATATGTAAAAACTTTCTGATGAATAGGTATCGTGCAAATTACACCAAGAAAATGTTTTCGAAATAGCCTGTGTTTACAACGCAATTGAGAGTAAATTAATATGTAATTCCCTTCATTATGGAAAACTGGAATTACAATTATGTGAATTAACTTGCATTTTAAAGACATTAGTAATTTCATTAGAAATTGTTTCACATCCTCATTTAAGAATTTAATAATGAAATATTAACATTATTATTACATTAAAACTTTCTTTAGAAACGTGAATAACGTTTTAATTTACCCATAATTAAATATTCATACAATAAAATCTAATTTGAGATTTCAGTAATTGAATTCACACATTCAATATAATGTTGTTTTTTGTGTGGATGATTTTCAAGTGCAATAAAATTAAAACAGAAACATTTATGTTGAATTTTTATTTGTCATAATGATAAGCTACATTTCCATTTTAAAGCTGAGTTGGTGTATTATTCAAGCTAATGTTTTTTCTATATTTTTTAATTGTTCCTCACCAACAATTACACACATTTTTTTATAATAAGAACCTTGCTTATAAGAAAGCTAAAAAAATTAAGAAACTGTAAAATGTTCTCAAGCTTGAGATCAAAACTTTCAAAAAACTGTTTGTTACGCAAGTACAAGCATCTAAAAAAATCACGAAAAATCATTTTAACTAGTTTAAAATCCCTCTGACGTGGATTCTAACTTTAATCATTGTAATCGGTGTAGTACATGATTTATGGTGGCCCGTCAAAGATTGCCGTTTTTTTAGCACACCTGGTATATGACTTAATTTGATTACCTGGTATGTCACATGATTCATCATGCTCCACAACATCATAGATATCGTCATCCCTAAACTAAGAGAAGAAAATTAAAACAACCAATTTCAAAATGAATTAACATTTTAAATTAACACTAAAATAAATTATTTTTGCCAAAAAACAAATTTGTTAATTCAATGAGTTGCAAATCAAAAATTGCAATAAAGCAACAATATTAGAGGTAAGTCAGAATCTAAAAAACTACGTTCTTTTAATTTTATTCCCAACACAAAACACAAAGTAGAACATCAAATTTTTTTAAATTTTAAAACTCAAAGTCTTGTATACCTCATCTTCGTCCCATTCTCCTGAACTATAACCTTCTTCTGTAATATGGATTGGGAAGAAAACAAAAAGAGTTAAGGAAAAATAAAATGAAATATGAACTTGACTTTTCTATAAGAACAAAACATTTTTATAAAACATAAATGAATATTTTCCTGTTCTAAAGAAAAACATTCACCACAAAACTTCAAAGGGGACCAATTATGGAATAAAGGTATTTCGATTTTTTAATGCTATCCCTGCCACTCTAGTTTACGGGTACGTGGTCATCTAAGTTTTATAATAAACTTAGATGAAATTTCAACTATTGTAATTAAATCGTTCATGTCTGTGATATTTTATCCTTTTTGTTTTTGTTTTTAGAAAATATATTGTAAATTTTCATTTAAGTGGCATAATGATACATACATACATACATACACACATACATACATACATACATACATACATTGTTTCAACTGCTCCTAAAGAGGGCGGGATTATTGAAAATCGGGATTATTTGAAAGGCGGGTTTATTGTTTCAATGGCGAATCTTTTGAGGCGCTATCTAAAAGTATACGGTCACCGTTAGATTTAAAACACAAGAAATGTAAAGTGTAAAAACGAAAGCAGTCTGCATGAGGTGTTAATAGAAAGGCGGATCTACTAATTTATCCTCTATTGGGAAGGCATGTTTATTTAGCGAGGCGACTGTAAAAGGAAGGACGGTACCATGAAAAAGAATATGGTATATACCGGGTGAGTAAAAAAATATCAAACATTGGCCTAATTTTTATTCGGTAATAAAACATTACCTAGGTGACAGAGCCAAGTAAATCTCGTTTTTGTTTTATTTTATTTTTGTTGCTTTTTTTGTTTTTTAGGCTCTGGCAACGAAGCATCAAATCAGACATAAAATTTCAAAGGTATTTGGATATATAAGGTTACTTTGCATATAAACATTTATTTGGACAAAATTCATCTTAGTGAATAGTCATAGTATGCTTAAGTGTGTCACTGAGCGAAAGTAATGACCAGGTGAATAATGCGGACCTCGTAGACTATATCTTCAGGAAAAGCTTTGTTTCTTTTTCTCTTGGTTTATAGAGAGTTTTAAAAAAGTCCACAAAACGAAAGTCCGTGTTGTTCAATTTTGTATGTATTCCATTCAAATCCCATTCCATTCCATGTGCTTTGAAAAGGCTTAAAATTTTGTCGATTCAGAAATCAACGAACGAACAAAAACACGGGAAATGGGAGATTTTGACAACAGAAATATCGATAGCAAAATCTTAATTTTGAATTTTTCCATAAAGTCAGCGAAGTCCATAAAGTGGCACAAATACCTTTAAACAACATTGCAACAGAATATTTAAGGCCATGAAATTTGTTTTAAAAAAATAACAGGTGACACAGAAAATTTGTTTTTTGGCTTACGTTAGAAGTTAATTCTTGAAACTGCCCTTGTTTTGGAACATTGATGAATTTTTGCATAAGTAAGTAAGTATTCATTTGCCATTGAAAATATTTACAATGTTTCAAAAATAAATTAAGGTTAAGATATTTACACAGCTAATAAAAAATGCAAAGATAAATTGGATAAAATACATTTAAAAAATCACGAACTCCTAACTAGAGTGGCAGGCATAACATCAAAAGATCGAGATGACCTTAATTCCGTGATAGTCCCTTTTAGAGGCTTGCTACGAGAAAAAAGGTTTGTTTTTACTGTAGTATTTAAAAATACAGGCATAAAGATATCAATCCACCCAGTTTTCTTTCAATTCTGGAGTAAGTTTTGCATGTAGCTGCTTTTAAAAGAATTGATGCTATGTTTAAAAAAATGTTTAAGAGAATTGATGTTATTTGCATTCTTTATATCAGACGGCAATTGATTCCATAACTTAGGGTCTACATATGACCAATATTGCTCTTAGGGAACGGAGTAGCTAATTTATCTTTTGACCTACGAGTAGTTTTGATCTGGTTGGGATGTTAAACATATCAGAAAAATATATTGGTGAAGTTCCTTTAAAAAACATTCCCACACATAATTTGCTCCACTTTATCTTTTGTTGGAAGCCAGTTTATTGTCTGAAACTCTCTAGCGCTCAAATGGGCAGTATTTTGCATGCTTAAACAGAAGTGAATACATTTGTTTTGAGCTGTCTGTACTTTTTTTTGGAAAGCCTACTGTTCAAAGAAGGATACCATACAGAACAAGCGGAATCAAAATGTGGTTGGATCAAGGCGTCAGAGCAGTCTTCGAAGGCTAAAAGCTTAGCTTTCTGTAAAGAAATGCTAGCCGGGAGTTAATTTTTCCAAGTGATTTAATTGCCATTTCAATGCCGTTGACATGTTATTGACATATAAGATAAATATTAGGGGGCCAAGTATTGACCCTTGTGGCACCCCACATGATAAATAACCCGGACTGGAGAATTCCTTTCCTACATTAGCTTAAAAATTTATGGTTTTCGAGATAAGATTTGAACCATAAAATTGCCTCGTTACTGAAACCGATATATCCCAGTTTGTCTAAGAAGATTTTGTGGTCTTTGGTATCGAATACTTTTTGAAGATCTATTAGAATCATTCCGGTCATCATTCCTTTCTCAAAACACTGAATAACTCTGTCACTCAAGTAAAATAAGCATGAATCTGTTGAGTGATTTTTTGCGAAACCCGGATTGCAGGGCATAAAGGATGTTTTTTGAAGTACCTTTGAACCTGATTATGTACCACTTTTTTAATGATTTTAGACAGTTGGGGTAGTAAAGCTATTGGCCTATGATTTTTAGCTTCTTTTCTTGATCCATTTTTAAAGAGTAGTTTTAATTTTACTTTACAACCATCCGGAAAATTGATGACGAGATGAATAGATTACATAGTTCACATATTGGCTTTGTAAGAAGGGGTATGTACATGTTATCAATTCCTGTTGCTTTGGAAATATTTATTTCTTCCAAGAGTTTATAATATATCTTCCGTTTTAGCTTGCGATAAGGAAAATGATTTTGAGCTTAGATTGAGGTCATTATAGTAGTTCTGTATCCTTTCGAAATTAGGTATAGAACAGGGAAGCTTTTCAACTAATTTAGAGGATAATATTGAAAAGAAATCTTTGAAAGTTTCGGCAGTTGTTTTATCATCAAAATTTTTGTTTAGGCATATTTTTGAAGAGGGTTTTTTTTCCTGAGGGTAGACCGAGAGTTTTTAGGTTTTTCCATACTTCTTTAGGTACATTGTCAGCTGCAAAGCTGCAACAGCCAAAGTATTAAATTGTTCCTCATGAAAACTTGATTTAAAAGTTATCTGTCTTATGGTCAAACTGTTACAATTAGAAAACCAAGGGTATATAAACCAAGGACAACTGGTAGCTATAAAATTCAGCAACAACAGTTAAAAGATGATTTGTTTTTCCGCTATTTACACTGCATTCACACTGAAAATAAATCCAGGTTAAACTAATCTTGATTATCAAATAATGCATTCTAACACCACTTTAACGAAAATGCACCATCATGGATTTATTCAAAATTTTGCTCAATTAAATTTTTGATTTCAAATTCAGATTCCACATACAAAACTTAGCCAATGTGTGAATTTTCAAATACCTATCATTAGCTGCTGAATTTTTAAAAGAATTTAAAGTTTGAGAATTTATAAAGGGGTTTGACAGTGAAAAACGTTTGGGGTGAAATTTTTCACCTGAGTCAATTATACCTTGTCAAATCCCTCATAATCTTTCAAGGTTTAAATGCTGATAAAATCATTTATAGTCGATTCTGCATTTTTCCACATGCAACATTTCATACCTATTTCAGATGAGCGCTGTTGTCTGTGAAAAACGTCTGTTGACATTTTTCATCGATTCAAATTTCTTCTTGAAGATCTTGAAAATCTAAAGAAGTGAAATATTTTTTAGATAAAAACCCAACTAAAGGAAAGCTAAATTGTTTTGATAGATATCGCAAATCCTTTAATGAGCACCCACATAGAATAGGCGGCCCCTAAAACTAAGATAAATTTAACGAGTGGCCTCCTTCAAATGAGCAACCCCAGCTATGTATACGCAAGACTAAAGAAAAAAAGGCTTGTAATATATTGTTTGAAATACGGTTCTTTAGATCAGTTATAGATTTCTTTTTAAAAATTCGAAATATGGGTGTTCTGATTTGATTTCTCAAGTTTTATATAATAACAGGGGCAATGTTGGGGCAGGGGGCAACCACCCCAACTGATTTTTTGGCTAGCTTAGTCAACCATTTTGCTAGTCATTTTGCTGTTTTTTGCAGACCAGTTGGGCAGATCTCTCCCTAAAGAACCTTTTCAGCCCCCCCATCCTTTGAGCCAAGCTCTGCCCCCGTAAAAAAATTTCATGTAATATTTTATATAAAACTGAGTTTAAAAAAAAAACATTTATGATATACACATGGGTGTAGGGTCCATGAATTATACTAATTCAGTAATCTGGTGAGACATGCCAGGCCATTTGGGCCTTCTGCAAGAGCATGTGGGAATTCAGACACAAAATAGCATACCATATTAACTGGATCATCTTATGGTACTAAATTACCTGGAACTACTATTTTGGCTTCTGAATTCCCATCATGACCAATGTAGTGGCATACATTTATGTAAACATATGTTTTGCTGATTTATGTAAAAACACAAAGCAAAACGAAATCCAAAAAATCAAAACACCTTTTGCCATTAAATGTTTAAGCCAGGCTGAAAACACATACAGATAGATATCAGAAACAATGAAGAATATTCTGCTTGGAATAGTTTCTGTATTCTGCCTAATGCCAATTTTTTTCAAAAGTTTCGAAAACTAATGCCAATTTTTTCCAAAAGTTTTGAAAACGCTGAAGTTCTTTCCAAAGTGTTTTCAAACATTGGGAAATCACTGATTTTATCTTTAAAATATATCAACTATAAAACGGGTGTTTTATGCTCTATTATTGCATTAAATGCTATTCTGTCGTGATTTTTAAATGTTATATCATGGAACAAGTCCCAAAAATGTTCCCCACTCCCCTACCTACCTCAAATTATTCTATATCGTATATATATATACAAATATGATGTATAGAATATTTTGTTTGGATGTGAAAATTTATTCGTTTGAAAACAATTTCATACCATTTTGAAGTTGTGTTTAATTTTGCTTTCGATACTGAAATTGATTGAAGAAGAAATATGATAATCTAATGATAATCCAGAACCTTTTAGATGCGCATCTAAAAGGTTCTGGATTATCATTAGATTATGCTCGCCGTTGATATAAAAAATGTGACTATTTTAAAGAAAGCACTCCAGGCAAAAGCATCTTCCCACAATGTCAATATTTACTTGTATTACTTTTCGTTACTGCTACTGAAATATGTTATTTTTCGATCAGCGGGCCTGGCGTTTGCGTTGCTGCGTGCGTGCATGAAACGAAACTAAAACTATCGCACTGCATGATTTGCAGTTTCTTGATTGCTGCCATGCTGTACAGCGTAGCTTTCACTTGATGAAACTTACCCCGTTATTCTTCAATTTTGTCTGTCACACTATTGACTATTCTTGGTGCTTTAGCTCAATTTAATATCCGTCTAAAAAATCAAACCAAATATTGCAAACAAAATGAAGTAACTTCCGTCATACCTCAACAATTTCATAACACAAAATGAAGTTCCTCGTTACCAGTCTCTTAATATGCTTTTTGTTTGCGTTGCTGTTGCTGTTTTAAAACTATTGGTTCCAGTCCAAATGAAAAAACCATAGCAACAAACAGACAGAAGATGAACTTGATCAGTTGAAAAGTACAGGTTTCAGTGAAGGCGACCCAGTTACTGTGCTGAAGAAAATAATAAAGATGAGTGCAAATACAAATCCAGAGGTGAGTTTTGAAAGAAAAAGTCTTACGAAGGTTAATAATAATCAACATTTAAGGGGCTGCTTTTCTTGCCTTGCTTGTTTTGTTTGTCTTTTTGTGTGATGATGTCGTGATGATGTTGCGATGGATGATGCTGACATTTGATGACTTGAACTGTCTCCTGAACAACATCCACATTCAGAACTGGAATAAGATTGGCAAATAACTTAAATAGAAACAAAGAAAATATGCATTTCCCAAACTCCCATTATCAAATACTAAACAAGTCTAACATAAAAGCTACAAATTGCAACAAAGCCCAAATTTTTATTCCAGGGGGGTCTTGTCAGGAAAACTAGAACACATTATATCATAAAGAAGTATCATAATAGGGACTTGTTTTTCACACTGGAAAGTTCATTTTTTGTGCGCCAAAGTTATATGCCAATTTTTGACATGCAAGCTGCAATATTGAATATATTGCGCCAAAGCAGCGTCATTCAAAAGTACCACGCCAATTTCATTTTTCAAAACTTTCAGTACGCCAAACTATCGGAGTTACACACCTTCCTAAAATTTACACCACACCAACCTGTTTTCCAGCAAAATTAATAAAATTCACGCCACCACACCCAAGTTCACGTTTTCCAAAATGCCATACTGAAGATCTTCGGCACAACCTACAGACTTTCCAGGATGGCTATGTTTCCAACAGTAAGTGCCCCTGGTGGGGGGGGGGGGGGTTGCTTGTTCCAGCACTTTAAATTTTTAAAATTTCAAAATATAGATTTTATGAAAGTTTTACACATGTTAAATAGACCTATAAACAAATAGGACAAAAGCGACCACCAAGTCATCAATCTTTGAACTCTGGCTTTCAAAAATTTGCTTGATGTTTTGGGGGAGGGGGAGGCCTTTCTGCATAGCATGGCTCTTGCACACCAGAGAAAAACAATAGGGTATTCAAATTAGACAATAGAGAGCAAAAGAAAATTCTTTGTGCACACCGAAGATCTCGTTGAAAAGTGCCATACTCTGCTGTTTGCTGGGGGGAAGGGGGTTCCTGAAAACGTCATTATGACATTTTGTGTGAGGAAATCAAATTATGTGCTTATAGCCATTATTAGCAGTTTACAGCTGAGACAAACTTTTTCAACTTATTTGTGTTTTAATTTTTCTTCACATTTTTACCTCACTTAAAACATTAATTAAAAACTTGACCCTTCAAAAAAATGGGGGTCACGAGTTTTAAGCCCCAATTGAAAATGAAAAATTGGATAAATTGTTACCTGGATTATTTGATTCCAGGCCTTAACCAACAAAAATACAACATTTTACGATCAACTCCATGGCAAGCAAGAAATGATCATATCAAATTTTCGAATAACTAAAAAAAAATTTCAATTTCAACCAATGAAATTGAAACAAAACAATGGAATTCAATTCAACACTTAAATTAGTAACAAAAGTTTTAATAATTTAAGAAAATTAAAGTTGCTTCCCCTCGCGCCAATAAAGTTGTCCTTTATTTCACATATCACTCATTCATTGCAATGATAATTTATAGTATCATTTGAGATTTAAGCAACTAAACTAATAAAAACAATGTAACTATTGTTAATCATCATGCATCCCGGATGACCCCAAAAATCTTTGTTTCCAAGGCTTAGCGCTCGAAGTCAGTAAGTCTACAAATATCATATTGTGCACAAACTGGGGTCTGAAGTAAAGCAAGGGCAAACATACAGTATTGGGAGATATCCAGCCAGTCATGTTTGGAGGTCAAAAACTTGAAACAAAAGTTTTACAAATCATGTTTTAGTTTTCAAAATAATTTGAAGAAGCATCATTAACAATTCTGTGTGCTTGCTTAATAATAAAAATTTGGTAGTTTGAAATTTGAAAAGATTCACTGATCGAACTCCCAAGTTGATATAGAAGCCAGCAGGTTGTTTTAATGTCAAAATGTAGGCTCAAAACAAATGGCCTTTAAATTAACTTGAAAGCTTACAAACAGTTTCAATTTCCAGTTTTGGACAGGTATACATGACTGCAGATGACTGGATGATATGTTAAACTCTAAGTTTGCAGTCTGTTTTTTGATTAAAATGTCATGTGTGCAATTAATTACGGAGATACAATCAAAACCCAGTACTTTTTCGCAATCTCAGATGTGTGCCAATGTGTGTGCATGTGATTACACTAGGCGACTAAGTTTCCCTTTTAGATGTTGTTTTGAGTTCAATTAAACTGTAGAGATTTGTAGCCTACAGATTATTTTTTAATTTGAAATGTGCAAGCAGAGATTATTTTCTTTGGTAACCCAATACAATAATGACACACAGTTTAAAAATCGTAACTTTGGTTTAAAAGTTTTTAAAATCTTATCTTATCTAAGTTGAGACAAGAAAAGTTTTATGCTTTGACTTTAAGTTTCACACTATTGCAATCATCAGACAGCAAAGAATATCTAATAAAAAAGAATATAGTATATATATACTGTATACACCAAATATATTTCTTTCGGTAAGAATTTTTAACAAATTAAGATTTTAGGAAAAGGAGACTCAACCTCACCATGATTTTTCCTTGTATCTTCATTTGTCGAAAATTCTTACCAAAAAGATGTTAATATCATTGTACAAAATATACCAAATATATTATATATTGTATTATATATTATTTAATATAAGATCTTTTTATAATTTTTATTTTAGCCTTCAGCAGATTTGAAGGAAAAGCCTGCCATAGAAGAGAATGCTTTTGAGGCCTTGGAAAGAGATTTTCAAGAGGTACTGTGATATGGAATTATCAATGTTTTGTTTTTGCACAAAGTTGTAACATAATTTTCTTGATATAAAAACATCTTTTTCTTGTCAAGATCTAGAAGAGAAGAAAGCAAAAATTTATTAGTTGATTTGTTAATAGACAAAGAATCGAATTGATCATTTACATCCATTTTTGTTGAACTCAATGTTTGAATTGTTATACTGTTTTTAGCTAATTGCCCCCTTAAAATTTCATATGGAACAATGAAATGTCCTGGAAAAGAAGAAGCAACAGGGAGTAGATGTGCAAACATGCATAAAAAAGATTGAAAAGATTTCTTCCATATATGTGAAGAAAAATTGGTATTAAATTTTCATGTACCTCCTGCAGATGTCCATTTACAATGTAATTTCCACAAGAGTTCTGAATACTTTCAGGGGGTTATATTGAATCTGTTTCTCTTAAGCCTGAAATTAAATGAGCAAAAATAACTTTATTCTAGGTTCTTGGAGAATTACTTGGAGACAAGAGTTTGGAGAAATTTAGAGTAGAATATGAAAAATTGCACAGGGCATTAAAAAAATCACATGAAAGTGAAAAACGATTAATGCAAAAATGCAGAGAATTGAATGGAGAAATTGTTGCCAATGCTGCAAAGGTTTCCACTGCTTTGAAGTTGTCGCAAGAAGATCAAAATACCATTGTGGCATTGAAAAAGGTGCGTAATTATGTGTAGAGTTTTGTAATTAAATCAAGAAAACTGAAATAAATAACAATGAAATTGTTAACAAACATAAATTTAATATTTTCTATACAGCATGGCTTTACATCTTTTCAGATTGAGCCCCATTGTTTTAAAATAGTTTATGTTTTTTTTATACTGTTATTTTGAAAAAATGAGCATAAGCAGTTTCTTATTAAGTGATTTCTTCAAACAAATCTAGCAAATAAAATAGAGTTACAAACATTCACGAAGTATGACATTAGAAAATCAAATATTATTTCTAACCACAAATATGGACAATTATTGTCCTTGCAAGCGTAGTTAAAGGGAAAATTATCACTTTTTTAACCATTGGCTTTTCCAGGAAATAGAGAAAGCATGGAAAATGGTTGATGGTGCACATGAAAAAGAAACCAGGGCCAGGGAAACAATTCAATCCTTAAAACTTGAAATTGCTAATTTAAGTAAACTTGTTGAACAGGGTGCTGGCTTGACGATGGGGCAAGACCACAGGTAAATTTATGGTTTCTTCTTGTTTAGTATCACTCTTGGCACCTGTTAAATGTTGATTGTGACAAACTATATAATTATTGCAAAGACATTTTTTGAGAACTTTTTTACATTTTCTCTTGAATGAGCACTCTTCTTCATACATCAAAATTAAGTATTGCCCCCTTCGAGTAGCCACCCCTTTTCCAAGATGTCATTGTCACAGTGTGATGGCAATTTATGTTCAATTTTGAAGCAACCATTCAGATTAATAATGTGCTTTCAGAAAAGGTCATACTATTGAAGACTGCTCGTTTGATCCACGGATGCTTGTGAATTAGAGATAAAATTCTTGCAAAGTAGAGATCAAATAAAAAAGCAAAAACGATGCAAAAAATGATAAATTCAACAATATTTTTGTTGCTAATACTTCGCCCTGGCATACAAGGCTTCTTCATTCAGATTAAGCCGGTGTTGGTGCCAGTTGTCTGCTAAAAGTTGTGTTTATTAATTTGTTTAATTATACACAGGTTTTTATTTTAGTTTTAGATTTATTTGTTAAAGCATATTTGTGTGCTTGGTATTAGGGCCCAATAGAGCCAGTTACTGTATCATGCATTATTAAATTATAGATAACAAATCATTGTTCCTTTGACGGAGTGCCCTTTAAATGATCATTCTTTTCAGGGTACTGAAATTAAAATGATAACTTTGAGTGTTTTCTTAACGTGATACCGTCTGATGGTGCACCTGATATATATATATATAAAGATATTAATAATATTCTTGTAGCCAAACTAAAAACCCAAGCAAATATTTCTGCTCTTGATTCAATTCATTTCCTTATTGTTGATATTATAGTGTTCAAGAATTGCTCAAAATAAAAGATGATCTTACCAAGGAAAGAGATGAAAAATTGTCAGAAATTGTCAAGGTACGTTGTGCATATTTTCATTTGTGCTAAGACACATTGATTTCTTAACTTGCTGGTTATGTGGTTGGATTTCTTTAACATGACATTGTTGCATATTATACATATATGTAATTGTATTTCATGTTTTATTAAATGAGAACGGGAGAGTTCTGTAATACCCTATTTACACCAAGGCTCGGTTGATTTAAGCTATCTGAATTTAAGCCAGATTTGAATTGTTATGTTATTGTGGCGACTACTTCTTTTTTGTTGTTTATTACGTTTTCCTCATTTTTTCGATCAACACCTCTGTTTCCTATGAAAGTTTTCAAGTATCTGTGGAGCTGGTTTCTTTCACCATTATGAAAAAAATACTCTCTGGTAAATTAAATCAGCTTTCAAGGTTTATTTTATCTTGGTTAAATTTAAACAGTTAACTTTCAATGTGAACGGCCGTTTTGCTAAATGAGGTTAATTTACGTCACATTTAAATTGATTATACAGGATATAAAACAAAAAGATTCGGTGTGAAACATAACAACTTTAGACCTTCCACTCAGTTAACTAGCTAAAACAAATTACAATAAACAAAACCATAAATTGCTTCATTTTCTGGCTATTTCCATTTGATTGAGTGCACACAGAGGTGGGAAATCTGTTCATCCAAATGTGAAACATAGGTATTTTATTTTCTATAATTTCCTATTGCTTTGCATGGGATTTACGCAAAAGCTGAAAGCTGATATATTTTTTACATTTCAGCTAAGAGAAGAGCTTCAGACCACATCCAGCAGGCTACAAAACTTGGAAGGAAATGTTACTGAAGCAGAAATGAAAATTTCAGAGGTGAATTTTATTTCAAAATTAATATTGTTTAAAAGATGCTGAACTTAAAGAGGGGCTGAGAGCTTTTGGTGGGGCGTTCAGACAAGTTGAAGGTCACACTGGAAACTCACCACCAAGAAGGTTCACAGAACGAAACGAAATTCTGTTCCATCCCCATCACTACTGCTGAAGGGCTACTTTCGATGCTTTGAGGCGAACTTGCCTTGAGTATATTTTCAATTTTTTTATCATAAACTATTGTCACACGTCAATCAGTTGGTATTATTTTATTTTTATGACATTCCATATTATTTATACTTACGATCATAGTTAATTTCAAATCATTTCAGGCATTGAGGCGAACTTTTAAGGGTGAACGGCGGAGGCTGGTCCCAGGAAATTTTTGATAAGCAAGCTTGAAATTGTAAAGAAACTTTTTAATTTAAAAAAAATTCCAACGCGTTTTAGTCCTATGAAATCTCAGTATGTCATCCAATAATACAGTGATATTGACGTTTTCTGCAGTGGTGCAATCCTGCTTTTCATGTGGGTCCTATGAATGTTTGAAAATATTCAGCAGGAAGCTTTTGCCTCAAGTCTTGCCAGGAAACAGAAAAAATTCTGATGTCCTGCCTGGCATCACTTAATTTTGTTTTTAATGTTGAGCTTTCTTGCTTACTTTTTGCAGCTCAAAGAGGACATTCAAGTTAAAAGCAACGAGTCTCAGAGAGAAATGAGAAAGAAAGAGAAGCTAGAAAGAGAACTGAAGCAAAACAAAGCTGAAGTTGAATCAAAACAAGCAGAATTAAAAGGAAAACACAGCCAATTGCAAAAATCACAAGAGGAAACGTCTAGATTAGAGCAGCAACTAAAGGAACAACGGGTTAGAATGCTTTCTTGGTTTCATTTTTTCCATTGATTTCTGCTTAAGACTTGGTTTGTATGTTCAGTTTGGATTTTGCAGTTGGCACAAAATTTTAAGGCCCGCTGACAAGGTAGATAGATCATCAATTATTAATATCAGTTTGCAGTTTTTACAACGTCTGTGAGACGAGAAAGTGTCCCATTTTTTCCACGCCCCCCCCCCATTTTTTAAAACGTTCCATACGCCCCAGTATAATATACTTTTTCATTTCCCGGTTTTAACGTATTCATGATGAACATATTCAAATAACTACTTTTTTCTTATAGATTCTCAACGAGCGAGCTGTCAAAGATACAGAGTTGCTTAACAGTCGATTGACAAAATTACAGCAGGATTTTGATGCACAATTATCTGCTGCTGAGCAGTTGGCTCAAGAGAACAACCAGAAAGCAGCCGAACTGAAGGTAAATTTAAGGCTCATGTTGCAATGAATTGATTGCTTGACGTCATTAATCTTTTCAAATGGGAATGGCCAGAGGGCATATTGCCAAAGAACAGAAAACCTCATGTTTCGAAGAGGTAAATACAGACAATCAAAGTGCTCAAATCTTTGAATGTTTGATAAAATTATTTTCTAAAATAAAAATATGATTGGCTACCACAGTCTCCTTCACAGAGGCGATTACGTCCCCTAAATCCCTAATCTGAATAGCCTGATGCGAAGGAGAGTGTGGCTACTAGGTCGAGCACAAACAAATGACTGATTTAAAGACATTCCAGCCTTTTTTATTTTTGAAAAGTCTTATTGTATAAGGTTAGCGTAATGTTCATTGGCTTCTTCTTTACCTTCAACTGGTGCGTAATGTACGATAGCAGTGGTTGATGGATAATTCGAGTTTAGTATTTTTGTTATTTGTTTTTATTATTGTTATTATTGTAATATTTATTATTGTTTACTTTTTCAGCTACGAGAAGAAGAAATAGGAAATTTGAAACAGGACAGCGTTCGACTCACGAGGCAAAGGGAGGCTATTCAGAGAAAGTTGCGTGGTATTGAAGACCAGAAAATTGAAGTTGAGCACCAAAAGGAAACGCTAAAGGGACAAATTAGTGCATTGGATAGAGGTGCGTTTGTACAATGTTCTAAGAATATATATATATATAAATTTAATATATTTTTCATTCTTTAAAAAGTTACATTTTAAAAACAAACGTATACACTTGCAATCAGGATACCCACGGGCAGCCTTTATATTAGATTTTTGTAGCCACACCATTTATTCCCTCGGAAACGGAAGTTTTGTGTTGAAAAAACATTAGCACTTGCTGTGCAATCAAAGAATGCTCACATTTCAAACGCGAACAAATATAGATAAAGAATTTGAAGGTACTAGAATAGTATTAATTATTCTAAAGTTTTGAAAATATTTGGAATGAACTGTAGCGAATTACTATCCATTAAATATACAGACAATGTTTACCCACATGTTTATTGTATTTCGATATTATTACAGAATTAGAAACAAGCAAAAAGCAGACGGAAATGGACAAAAAAGCTGTTGACGACCTGGTCCGAGAACGTGATATTTTGAATAAGGTATGTTCAGAGCTAATTATTTTTAATTATATATATACTGTACACAAAAACAATGTTTGTTGATAAGATACAACTTTGATGATAAAAACAGGCATAAATTCCTCAAATTGCACCAATTGACTATTTATTAAATTTATCAAATTAATTGGCTTTAACTGTTTTTCTATCAATAAAATGAAGTCATATAAAAAGAATTTTGTCAAAATTTTGTATTGTTCATCAATTGTATTTCCTTCAACTAATGACTTTAATGAATATGATTTGGGTGAAGTTATCCTGAAATAAATACCCAGCTTTATTGATAAGACATATTTTACTTGTGATCTGTGTAATGTAGATTATGTCGGCTACACTTGCCGACACCTTCGCCAAAGCATTTACGAACCCAAAATGTTCGGGCATTGGTCCCCATATGAAAAAGCAACATGCTAATGAAAACAGACAACTTGAAGAAGTTTGGAATACTGCGAAAATTTTGAGTAAGGGTGAATTGCTTGATATACAAAATCAAAGACTTAAAACCAACATTGAACAAACAGTTGGACTCAATTGCCGCAAAACGTTTTCATGCATTCAGCGTTCTTTTTACCGCTGTTGTTTATATATACCGCCAACTTGTTTTCAATCAGATTATCTTTAAAATGATGTCAGGTTGACATCGAAACGCCGCTCAATAAATTCATTATACAAAAATATTATTCTCATTCATATATTTTACTTGAATGATTTTGTACTTATTTTCCTCGTTAGAACTGTATATAACTTTTTACTTTGATTTTGTTACTGATAATTTAGGCTATTTCTTTTATTTTGATAAAGTTTTGATCTTAAACTTATTATTTATTGATCTTAAAATTGTGTTTGTTGTTAAATTTTGTTTGCCTGGAGATTCACACTAAAAACAGTAAAAATCCAAATATAAGAACCTAAGAATTCTCAATTCAGCTTGGCATGGTTCTTAATAAAAATTTCAGATACAGTAAGAATCCGCCAATAAGAAACAGGTTTTTGAAAATCAGCCTGTCCAGTTTCTTAATATTTTTGCGAGTTTGACAGTGTTATGCGTATTTATGCTGCCAATTATGAGATAGAAAAGGCATAACAATGCTTCTTTTTTATCTGAAATGGTTTCCGTCAATCAAATTTACATATACCATATACTGAAATGGTTTCCGTCAATCAAATTGTAAATTTTTGCCAAAAACCAGCCTGCTGTAATTTCTTATAAGTCATCTTCTTATTGGTGGGCTTTTACTGTATGCAAATATTTATTTTATGGGCATGAGAGTACAACGATGCAGAATAGTCTCACTGCACAGGCTTTGAACATATCAAAAATTTTCAGCAGCATATTAATTCCACTTGTAAGACGTTTTCTTTGAGGAAAATGTATCTAATTTTTAAACTTTCTTACCAAACTCTTGTTCTTGCATGCGGGTTTTTACGGCAGTTTTCAAGATATGATAATATAGATATCCAAACAATGTGCAATAAATTGAATTATAATTTTCTTTCTTTCTATCATATTATTTTTATTTTTCAGAATCTTCTGAAAGCTGCAGGAGCGACACAAAAGCAGCTCAGTTTGGTTCGACTTCATGAGCATGCAAAAAAGAATTTGGAACAAGAAATTCAGGTTGGGGACTATGATTGTATTCCTTACACAAATGTTTTTTATTGTACACAAGTTTATTTCACACAAGTGTATTTGAAAGTTACATCAGTGCGAATAATGTTTGAAATTGGTTTACGTAAAATTGAAAACATTGAATTTATAGACCATGGCTGCATGATTTGTTGTGTATAATATGCAACAGTGCAATATTTATATATTTTTTGTGTGATTTTTTTAATGATTTTACATTGTTCTATTAGGATTCAGCAATTTTATTTAGTGATTATGAGCAGGCTTTAAAATTTACCTTTTGGGATATTTTTGTAGAATGTTCTGTAATTTCAGCAGCCTGTGTTAATAGAAATTACTTTCAGTCCGATAAATGTAAATAGATAGTCTGCGAAATTTCCAAATAGTCCCACAAGAAGGGGCACTCTTCCAGCAGAAATTAAAAGACGATACCATAGGGGGCATGGAAATGCACATCAAATCAACCCTGTGACCAAAACAATTCTATTTTAGTATTAAAAGATTACATTGAACACAGGAAACTGTAGTGATCGAAAAAAATGGTGTAATCCCAAAATTAAATACAACTGCATCCATAAAAGATAATTATTTAGGTTTTCTTTTCTTAATTTTTGAATTATATATATTTTGATAGAACTACAAAGATGAAGCACAAAAGCAAAGGAAAATCATTTACCAGTTAGAAAAGGAGAGAGATCGTTACATAAACGAAGCTAGCGATCTTACGCAGAAAGTTTTACAACACATGGAAGATGTGAAAGTGAGGGAAATGCAAATATTTGATTACAAGAAGAAAATCGCAGAAGCGGAGACAAAATTGAAACAGCAACAGGTAATTGGCTTTTTCATTCGTGCAAAATGAGCGTCAAGTTGTTTGGCAGTATGATTCAGAGACAGTCTGAGTTCTTGACAAACTGATTCTCAAACTGATAAACTAACTGCTGTCGTAGTGATGATGTCTTAGTTACATGGATCCTGGTTACCAAAGTTACATGACGTGTACCGGTTGCGTAAAAAACGTTTGTTGGTCTACAAGTTTGAAAGAAAAAAAAATTCAATTTCAACATTAGAATCATGTGCAGAAAAAAGGCTAACTTGGACAATATTAACAATATTTTTTGCAACCACTTACTATATATATTTGTTATGAGTGACTTTATTCGAAATTTACTGAAAAGTGCTTTCAGAAACAGCTGAAAACTCAGAGAGAAGACTCTCCACATTTTACCTTTGCAGACACAGTCTTTTATTGCTTTTGAGAAAAGTTTAGATTAAATAGTAAATTATATAGTAGAAGATAAAAGTATAAAGTAAGTAATATTCAATGGTATTATTGTTGTGTCCCTTGATAATAGCGCTCAGTAAAAGTATAAAGTAAGTAATATTCAGTGGTATTATTGTTGTGTCCCTTGATAATAGCGCTCAGTAAAAGTATAAAGTAAGTAATATTCAATGGTATTATTGTTGTGTCCCTTGATAATAGCGCTCAGAATCGAGAATACATTAAAAAAATTACCTTCCTGTTTATTTGTTTTCAGCAATCAGAAATCGCTTGTTGCTATGGAATGACACGATGACCAAACAAATTTTCATGCGCAAATTAATCTAATGTCTATCCAAAACATCTTTAAAAATTGTATATTTCAATTGTTTTATCACCAATGAATTAATCAGCAATCGTCCACTACTGCTAAATTTTTTGTTTCATATTCATTGAAGAATTTTGAAGCTTATCTACCCCTGTTTTTTGCAGAAATTACATCTTCTAAAACATACAAATTATTTTGATATCTACCAGTTAAAATCTTAGCCCTCAAAGTAACGATGATGTTCAAACGAAATTTTCGATATTGTTTCAATTGTTTATATGTAAACAATGTTTTTGTTTTGCAGGAAGACATATTTGAATTGTTAGATTTCTAATTTACTTCTTTTTTTATTACTCAGAATTTATACGAAGCAGTGAGGAGTGACAGGAATTTATACAGCAAAAACCTTATTGAATCCCAGGTATGATATTGTTTGTTCAATGCGAGTAGACATCTCATAAGTTTCATTTCAGTGTCGTATTTTTGAATAATTATTCAATTCATTCAATCTATGCTCTCCAATAAAATCTTCCAATTTTGTAAAATAGCCAATTTATTTCAATGGAAATGCAGAACGTAAAATTTGTCTTCATGTTCCATTACCAACAGCAGCGTGTTTTTCTAATAAATGTCTAATTTCAAATAAACGACTCCTTCTAATAGAAACTTTTATTTTTGACATCAAATTAACAGGAAACGTTTAAAATTTAGTTTTAAAATTTATAAATGCAAAACTATGGATCAAATAATCTTTTAATCAAGAAATATTCTTCCATTATCTTTTGATTGTGGGGAAAAGTGTTTATAAAATTTGTGGAAACATTTCCTGGAGAAAATACTATTCTCTTATCAGGATGAAATAACCGAGATGAAGAGAAAACTGAAAATCATGAACCACCAAATCGACCAATTGAAAGAAGAGATCACGTCAAAAGAAGCTGCTCTTGTGAAGGAACATCAGATACACCAGAAAGTTGAGAAACAAAAGGATGCATTGAAAGCAGAATTACAATCGATGAAAAAGGAAGCTGCGGAGTCTAAAGCTTATATCGAACAACAGGAAGCGGAGGAGAGAAAACTCTTGAAAATAATTTCAGAGGCAGATGCTGAAAGGCTGAGACAGAAGAAAGAGTTGGATCAAGTTGTGAGTGAAAGAGACATTCTTGGCACACAGCTTGTTAGGAGGAATGATGAGTTGGCACTTTTGTATGAGAAGATTAAGATACAACAGAGTACTTTAGACAAGGGTAAGTCATCATATGGGGACCTTTAGAGGGATTTATTGTGTGGGGAAATTATTTTTAACTAAATTTAGTCTTTACATGCTGGATTAGGTTCAGACAAAATATACACAAAAGAGCAGCATTTGGCATAATCTTGACTCAAGATTTAACATAATTTTTGAAACATAATTGTTCACGTACATGACACACAAAGTTTTGATATTATTTGATTTAAGCATTCTGCTTCAATTGCAATTTCTTTTTGCAAACACAGGAGAGATCCAATATCGACAGAGACTTGAAGATATTCGATTGCTGAAACTAGAAATAAAGAAACTGAGAAGAGAAAAACACATTCTGACAAAAAGTGTGGCTAATGTGGAAGAACTTAGGTTAGTTTCAATAATTAAAAGCAACAGACAAATATATTGAATTTGAGCTAAACCTAAATACGTCTTAATTATTATTATTAAAAATTATTAAATAAATATTGGAATTTGATTATATATTTTTTAAGGAATTTGACAGTAAATGTTCTGTGATAGATATATACAACAAATTTTACAATAAATACTGCATGCTATTTTGCTTTATTTTGTATGCTAAAATGATAAAGAAAATTCTTTGTTTCACGTGTAACTTTGAATTGATCACGAAGTCTCCTGATACCGGGTCAAGACCGAAACGTCGCTTATTTTTACGATATTTATGTAGCTTTGTATTTCTAACTTACTATTCTAATAGGAAATAATAATAGCAGTAAGTAAATTTGTAATTTTATCGACAGGCGTGAGGTTTATAACATGCAACGTGAACTGCTGAGAGAAAGAACGAGATGCAAGGCTTTGGAAGAAGAACTTGAGAATCCAATGAATATTCATCGATGGAGAAAATTAGAGGTATGTTAAACTCGAACATGGAAAAAATCTTTCTTCGTTATTCTTCGTTATTGTTTATTCGTGGAGAAAATCTGCATGAAATGTATGTAACAGGACAAAAAAGTGCTGTTCTGAATTGGGTCATCATTTTGTCTCCGTCCGACCGATGATTATTTAGATCATTGCTAATGATTTGATTTTATCAAATGACTTTAGTGATGTTGCTTCTTTAAAGTAATTTGTCTACGAGTAGGCTATTTCTGATCTTTTCGTTATTCTGGAGGCCTGAGTTTTACAAAATGTTCCTTCGCTGGTATTCTGTTTTTCAAAACTTCTTCTCAAAACGTTTATATAACTTATCATAGCTGGATGTGAAGTAACGCTTATCATCCTGAACATTTCACACAAATTCCAGGAAGTTTTTTTTGAATCTTAACCTAGACTTGGAATAATTACTTTTTACCCCCGGAATGCTTAGGGTATCGGCGGGATTTATCAAGCAACAGTATATCTCAGGTACTTGCAATTTTGAACAACCAAAACACCACACAAACACTAGTAACCGTTCAAACTGAAAATGGAATGATCTAGGAAGGTTCACAAAGAGTGAGTTCTGATTTTAAAGTGTTTGTATGGTGTTTTGGTTGTTCAAAACTGCAAGTGCCTGAGATAACCCGCTGCCTGATAAATTTTGCCGATACCCTATATATTGCATTGATAAAGAACATGAAAATAATACTTTTAGAGGGGGGGGGGGGGGGGACAGATGCAAACAAAGATTTCAATGTATTTCAGATGTTTCATTTCTTTGATGGATTTGGTTTTCGTTGTACACCCTGCAGGGTACAAATTTATACGGAATTTACTTGTTAATCGTAATAAATACGGGGGTGAAAGGGTTATTAAAATTTTCCACCACAGAATTTAATATCGTTTTTTTTTTTAATTTTTACAGGGAAGCGATCCAAGCACTTATGAAATGATACAGAAAATTCAAACTCTACAGAAACGATTAATATCGAAAACGGAAGAGGTAAGGGTGTGGTTTTGATTCTGAAAAGCTCCAACTGTTAAAGCGCTTATAATTATTGAATTGCAAGGGAACATATTACGGAGGAAAACAAATATTTTATGTATAATTATACATGAAAAATCACGTGAATGTTCTGAGGACTTGATACAGGTTATTATCGTAAAGTCAAGAAATCTGTGATCGTCGAAGAAGAATAGTGGAAGAACCCGCCACTGATTTACATGGATATTGTTTGCTAAAACAATGGAATATTTAAAAAACACAATAGAAAAAATTCAGGCAATTTCCAAACAAAGATAGCACAACCCCCCCCCCCCCGAAAAAGTACCTCGCAACGCCCTTGCTGATTTATAAGCAACTACATGCTGATTTTTCGGCAAGAAGTTTAGAATTCTATTTGGAAATTGATATAAAGAGTTCAATATAAATTATGGAAATCATTTCTGATCACAGCAGTGTTTTATTGTTATAACTTTTGTATCACATTATTAGCAGCATCCCTCAGCCTAGCTCCGTTTCTCCGCTTGCTTTCCCTCCCTCCGTTTCCTATACAAATAATGAGACTTGGAGCAAATCTAATAGATTCGTATCAGAGGTAGATTGGTAGCAGAGTAGATTGATAGCAGAGATAGATTGGTAGCAGAGATATATTGGTAGCAGAGTAGATTAGTAGCAGAGATATATTGGTAGCAGAGTAGATTGGTAGCAGAGGTAGATTGGTAGCAGAGATAGATTGGTAGAAGAGTAGATTGATAGCAGAGTAGATTGATAGCAGAGTAGATTGGTAGCAGAGTAGATTGGTAGCAGAAATAGATTGGTAGCAGAGGTAGATTGGTAGCAGAGTAGATTAGTAGCAGAGATAGATTGGTAAAAGAGTAGATTGATAGCAGAGATGGATTAGTAGCAGAGATAGATTGGTAGAAGAGTAGATTGGTAGCAGGGGTAGATTGGTAGCAGAGTAGATTGGTAGCAGAGGTAGATTGGTAGCAGAGTAGATTGGTAGCAGAGATAGATTGGTAGCTGAGGTAGATTGGTAGCAGAGGTAGATTGATAGCAGAGGTAGATTGGTAGCAGAATAGATTGGTAGCAGAGGTAGATTGGTAGCAGAGGTAGATTGGTAGCAGAAGTAGATTGGTAGCAGGGATAGATTGATAGCAGAGTAGATTGGTAGCAGAGATAGATTGGTAGCAGAGGTAGATTGGTAGCAGAGTAAATTAGTAGCAGAGGTAGATTGGTAACAAAGTAGATTGATAGCAGAGTAGATTGGTAGCAGAGATAGATTGGTAGCATAGATAGATTGGTGGCAGAGGTATATTGGTAGCAGAGTAGATTGGTAGCAGAGTAGATTGGTAGCAGAGTAGATTGATAGCAGAGGTAGATTGATAGCAGAGTAGATTGGTAGCAGAGATAGATTGGTAGCAGAAATAGATTGGTAGCAGAGATAGATTGTTAGCAGAGGTAGATTGGTAGCAGAGATAGATTGGTAGCAGAGGTAGATTGGTTTGGTTGTTGTTCAAATTCAGCTTTACTACGATTGTGGAGAAAATTGTATTAAAAATTCGTAGCATAAAATCCGTCCCTGAATATTGGAATATTTCAATCAAGTCTATTATGAATGCCAACCTCTTATGATTGCATTCTTTGCAGGTCGTTGACAAAGAACTTCTTATTAAAGAGAAAGAGAAACTTTACATGGAATTGAAACAGATACTTGCACGGCAACCTGGCCCTGAAGTTGCAGAACAGCTGAGCATGTATCAATCAACAGCTAAAGAAAAAACGAAACAGATGAAGGTAGATTTTCTTTCTTTTATTGTTCTTTGTTCCCTGATCAGAAAGTCTTTGAAATTTATTGACCACCTAAGAATATTTGGACTTTTTTGGAACATTTATGCGTTGAAGAAAATTTTAACGATAACAAGGAGGGAACGTTCTGGGGCGCAGGGCGATACACCTCAATATCTGGGGCGGGTATGCGCCGCCCTTAATTGTGGGTTTTTAGGCCAAAATATCTCTCAACATTGGAGGGAATGGTCTTATTTTGAGGCACAATTTTTCAGAAAGTTAGTTCTAGACTCTAAAAATATTTCGCCATGCTTTGGGGCCACTGATAAAAAGCATTTAAATTTGCTTTATTAAAAGAACAATACAAGGAAAAGATCAATGGGCTTTCCGAGGGTGAATGGATTTTAAGCGATGCATTGAAATGCATGTTTTGACTTTTGATTTGTTATTCGTATAGGCGATGGCATCTGAACTCAATATGTACGAAGCTCAGGTACAAGAATATAAATATGAAATTGAAAGACTTGCTCGTGAATTACAAGAAGCGAAAAAGAAATATTTCATGCAAAAGAAGAAAGAACAACAACAAAAGTAAGTTTATGTTGAATTGTTTACGAATTTCTATTTTCACAAGAAGTATACAATGTTATGTGAAAGAGCTATGTTATGTCTCCATGTTATGTGAAAGAGCATTTGTGAGTTCATTTGATTGAGTCAATGTTTAAATATATACCGTTTGAAAAGTTTCATAAATTTTTCAATCATTTTCCTACTCTTACTCTTCCAATGTTGAAGCTTAAATTGAGTGAAGCTTATCTTTTTTTATGAGCGACCTTCGAATCCTTTTTTTGTTTGTTCCTTTCATGTTATACATGTTATACATGTTCTTGTTGTTACTGTTTGTGTTAAACCTTTTGTTCACAAATATGTATTGTGATTTATTGCATTTAGATTTATTAGTATTATTATTTACGGCCCAAGCCAGATAAGCTCTGCTTCTCTTGTGTCGTGTAGAATGCAATTTTTATAGCTAATTTTTATATTTAATCCATATGTATGTAAACTTTTGCATTCTCGAATAAAAATGATGACGATAATGATGATATAGTAACTATGATGTACAAAAATAGTATTGTCCCATGAATTACACGGAACACATTTGTGGTCTCAAGAGTAGATTTTTCAAGTTTCAATTGCATCAGATTGTTTCGTAGCCAAAACAAGAATTGTTTCTCAAAGTATATAACTTATTTTTTCACGTGTTTGCGCAAGAAAGGAAATACTGTGGATAAATTGAATTTTTTTTCGTTTTCAAACCTGTTAAAACCATTTATTTTTGGGGTGACCTGGTACAAGTTAGAAGTTATACAAAATTATGAGATGAGCAGAGACGTAGGAACGTTTTCAAAAGAGGGGTGGGACAATGATAAAGGGGCACATTTTCAATACCTCAGAGGCACACAAGTTGAAGGGCACATCCATTCTAATTTGTGGAAAAGTGAGTCGGAAGGTATTTTTTTTTTATTTGACCCAAGCAGATAAAGTTTATTTCTGCATTAAATTGCTACTGGCGTATTTAACGATATGTAACATTGAGCTTCTTTCAATTTTCAGAGAGCGAGAAAGGAGTATACAGCAAGCTTCACAGCCTCCATTCCAATCACAACGACAAGACGGGCCTCGTTTTACTGGTGGCGGCTTTAACCTTAATCAACCGACGCAAAAAGTCGCATCATAAACACACAACGATATAATTCATTCATTCCTGTAAAAATTATTTGATATATTGTATTGCTGTGTGAAATATTTTGGATTTTCTTATCTCGTATATTGCGTATATTGCATGTATGTATGTGCGGACAGCGGACAAATCGAAGTTGTAAGATATGATTTAGTTTGTATAATGCTATTTATGACGCCATAATACTGTAAGTGGTTTTTAGCTTAAGTCTTTTTTGTTTATAAAAAATAATGTAAATAAGCTGGTGGATTTGATGAAAACCGGAATTTGATGGTACAGCAAAAACGTATTTTAGAGTTTTGGAAATTCTGTCTGGGATCGTCTTGTTTCTTTTACGCAGAATCAAAGAATCATTAGAAAGGTTTTTGCAAAAGTTTGACGAGCTATGAAATAAAAACTATGTGGCGCTCAAAATAAATCTTGTGTTCTCGCTAAAAACTGATAAGAAAGGAGCCTATTCCTCTTTCAAATATCTTCTCCTCAACTTTAGCGGTTGTTGTGAACTGTCATCTCTATTTCTGCTGCTGAACATGAGTCAAAAATATCAGTAGAAACCAATATTGTTTTTACGACAGTTTTTGTTAACATTTCCTGGATGTTTTCTGAACTGAACGTCAACGAGACTTTATTGCGGCTGTCATGTTGTTGCCCCCAAGTCTTTAATAAAATGATTAAAAGTAGAACATCTGATACTTCAATTTAGAAACAATATAACTGTTATTACATTTGTAAAAATGTTCCCATAGGTATACTGCTTGCAAATCCTAAACGTCCAAAAAAGCTGTCCACAAGATGTTTCAGTTATAAACAAAATGCGATTTGCCACTGAAATAATATATTTTACACCTTCAACGCAGCCAAGCAAATCTAACTAACAAACGAAATATTAAAATTTTGTTGTTTGAAATTTGATTTAGATTTGAATGAGTGCACCCAGAAATGTGAAATCTATTCTTTCAAATTGCAAATCGCGTTGTCATTTTTGAAACCACGAAACACCTTGTTACTAGGGGATTTTGTGAATAAAATAAGATTCAGGCTCTCCAAGACGACTAAGCGATTTATGCGTGATTCCAAAAATAGATTTGGTAAGAATTTGTAAAAAAGAATTGTAAAAAAATTCTGTAAAATTACATGGCGATCAGGTACATTCGCTCAATATACTTATAAACTTCCCTGAAGCAAACTCTAAGTCTTAGTGCTATCAAACTCTCTTCTTTGTTATCATATACTATATTTTTTATGCAAGAACATAACTTTATAATAACTACGAGGCTCGAATTATCAAACAATTAGAAACTCAGATCCAAGGTTTTCAAAATATTCAATGCCGTATTATGAAATTGATTTAATTATTATTCAAATTATACCACAATACGTTAAATAACTAAACAATAGTTATAACGAAATAATAAAAAGATACAACAATGAAATACAATGGTAAATTAATTAAATTAATGAATTTGTATATTCATGCAGCAGAATTCTTGAGGAGGAGCTCTCTAAGTAGATAGACTAACGGGAAGAGAGCCCCCCCCCCCCTGTTGTTAAAACCCATGAATTCGAAATTAAGGTTAATTTAATTTAAATATATAATAGCCCAAAATATTGGAATTCGAGTTTTAATTGTTGTGCAATGGCATTTAGATATAATTTTATAAATGTTTTTTAAGATTCTTTTTAAACAAAAATTTTGAAGAGGAATTTCTACTGGTATACAAAATAAAATAAATTTTAAGGATCATTCCTATTTCAGTCATGCAAACATTAAATGCCGCAATTATGGCTTGAAAAGCTAACTTTTGGGGTATAGTTTATTATCTTTTAAATTGTACATGCGGGAATAACCTCGTTCTTGCGGTTTATGATCCATAATATCCTAGGTCGATGCTAGACCATAGTTGAGATAATCACGCACATCATCTCTAGATATATGACAAGCGTGATCAAGCGTGACATAAAACTAAAAATAGAGGATGCTTCTTGAAATACTACATTATGAATTTAAAAGGGCCGTAACGTTGATTTTCCTTAAGTGTTTATAGTTCTGGCAAACAAGGTATCAATTTTTAAGTTGAAGCCTAGTATATCAACGTTCAGCAAAACAAAATCATCAAAAATAAATCTCCTCTGTTGCAGTTTTGCAAACGGGGGGACATTTTGGGACAACTGCCGCCACCTGGTACATTAGACATATATATTTCATACATGCAACAAAACTGATGAATATGCTTTGACGAAGAATCCTCGAGCCGGTAGCATACACTGAGTATATAATATTTATTTCCTCTGCTGTCAGTCGTCGCTCGATGTCTCTTTTATTTTTGCGTTACTGTTGATTTCGTAATTTTGCGTCAAAGGTTTTTTGTTGGTGTGTTTTAATATCCTTGTTTAGCGATTATTCATTGACGGTTTTCGGAAAAAATCTAGTTTGTGATGTAAATTCATTTTTATTTAATGGCATTAAAGACGCCATTCCAAAAAGACGCATGAAACTAAGGATCAATTGTATTTTTTCAAAGCATTTGGAATAAACAATGTTTTTAAAAGGAGCAGGCCCCAGACTGATGAAAATGACGTCAGAAAAGATTTATACAACAGATTTATGAACCGCAAAAAATAATCAAAAATTATATGGTTATATTGCCTTGTTTTTTGAAGACAGAAAGTGATTTAAATTTTACCGTTTTTGATGAAAATTAACCCATTACAATAGCTGAGCATGGTATTTACATGACAATTATATTTTCGCGAAAAATAATTAAAAATTAATGTCACCGGGTGTCGTTATATGGTTTTTGTTTTTTGAGGACAGAAATAACCTTCAAGAATGTGAAACAATCAAAATTTTAACGGGAGAAGGTGTAACGTGATCACGGCCATAGGTTTTGCCGTTTACGTTATTGATTCCAGCCTTGGATTGCTGCTTCCTTTTTTTACATTTGATGTGATCTCTGTCTTGACAGAAACCGATGATTTTCTTCGCAGTGATTGAAAAGCCCAACAAAATGTTTGCCTTAGTTCTGTTTTAAAAGGAACGTACAAACAAGGATTTAACGCGACCCCGAGCATCACCAAAGCTTTCCCTAAATTCATAAGAATTTCTGCTTGCTCTCTCAGATGATGAATACGGTTCAGTATTAAGCCTATGCAAAATGGAAGCCAGCATATGACGAACAGGGCGACAATAGAAAAACACAGATGGGCAGCTCTGATATCCTTCTTTCGCAAAGTTTCTCGTGATTTCCGTGCAGCCTCTTCATCATCTCCAAATACCGAAACGTCGGCAATCAGTTTCAGCTGTTTTCGAACTTTTCGGAGGATCACCGTGTTCACCACGAACAGAAAACCCATGCCGAAAATCGAGATTACGATAACCGTGATTTCCAATCCTGTTTGCACCTGCAAGAATATTTTCGTGTTGTCGAATGTCGCAAAAACTACGCCCATCGCAACGACCACGACGATAACAATCCATGTCGTGACCAACAGTGTGATTATTCTGCGTTTCGTAAAATATTCTTGGTATCGAAACGGTCGCGTAATTGCGATAAATCTATCCAATGTCACCAACATAATGGCAACCAAAGAGGCGATTAATAGTGCAAGGAAAATATACATGTACAGCGTGATTGTCTTCGTGTCAGGTTCATACTTTAAGTTACTTGCTCCACGTATGACATGAGTCACCCAGACTACAATTCCAGCAAATGCCGTTATCAGGTCGGCTAATATTAAATTCAATAGAAAAATGTTTGAAGTTCTTCCTCTGAGAGTCGGATGCTTGAGAAACATTGCGAGGATGATGACATTTATGACAATAGCAAACACAATTTGCACAGCGTATATCGCGATCGTCGGCATTTTTACGTGCACTTTTCTAAGGCAGGTTTACTTCCAGTTTGTGTTGCTTATATTTCTTTCAACGGAACTCCCCCTTTTAATGCTTTCACTTCTTGAAATCTTCTTTCATTTGCACAGCACAGCACTGAATAGAAAATTATAATCAAGCATTAAACGTTGTAACAGCCTGCAGGTAAAGATACCATGCAATCAATGTAATCAAAGTTAAGAAATGAATTTGTTTTATTTGATTTCATTTGTTAGTAAACCCCCGTATTTAACCTACAAGATACTGCATTGAGTTTGTGAGGCCTTAGTGCTCAGTGTGGGAAATTTAGATTAAAAGTGGACGTGTAAACTAACGGGATTTCTCTCAATTTCCGAGAAAAGACTAAAAATATTAACGTTTGGACTAGTCACCAGGAATTGGTGTCAACAAAAACCATTTTGGGTTTCAACAAAAGCAAAAACCTCGTTTCATTTAAATTGTAACAGTTTAAAAGGGTGATTGGACATCATTTCGAAAGCCTACTCTGTAACTTTAAAAGATGTACAAATTTATTGACATACCTTGCTGTTCTTTTGCCTTCATGGTATTGGCATTGTTTGCATTGCCATTGCCAACGAAATTAACAGCAATTCGCAAGGCGATATCTTTCAAATCGGAAGAAAGAAAGGACGAGTCTGCCTCTACAGGTCTTCACCTGCAATTGAAAGAACAGGCAAAGTCGCCGTCAAAGAATTGTTTTTCTTTCATTTGGATCTAAAAACGATTTCCATTCATCAAACCATAATCAGAAGACTTCCCAGGGGGTTCTTTCTAATTTTAATTTTCAATTTATCTTCACTCTAACCACGGAACGGATGGCAAACTAAAGCAAGCAGCACCCTGCACTGCACATGAGTAGAACGCAAACTGAGTACGGAGGTAGCTTTCTTTGCATCAAGAATAAACACTTGAACATGAACAGTGAACTGATGGAAAAAAAACGGAACTAAATACACACCCGATCTCATCAGCTATTGTGGTGACAGGTGACAAAGAAAACTTGCTGAACAGCAGGAAATTTGGGAAAAAACAGCGCTTTGGTCCGGTCCTGTGGTCTTAGGGTTTGGTTTTCATCAAATGCCACTACATACCCGTTTACACGGTATCGGTATCGGATCACTTTTGATCCAATACAAAAATGTTGTGGATCAGCCTTCCGTTTACACGAGCACCAAGTGATCCGCCACAATTTCTGCTCTGCCATCCGTGTACAACTTTGATCCTGCTAGGAAAGCGCACTCGTTTCGTATCGGATCACTTTTTGTATCGGATCACTTATGCTCCACACCGTGTAAACGCAAGTGATCCGCATCAAGTTGATACGGATTCGTAACGAGGGTATTTTTAGCAAGAACGAGGACCAATCATAATTGCAGCATTGTTTTGGCGCCGTTATTTTGATTTATCAAAACAAAATGTGAAGGTTGAAAAAAGTGATGGATAAATGGAGAATAGATCTTGTTTTGTTGCTCATATCGTTGCTCAGTTCTTTCGCTGCAGTCCATATTAAACCATTTTCTTGCTTTTTTGCAACATTTTTTATCCTGCTTTCTTGGTTGCATCTTGTAATGATCTTGTGCTGATCCGACACACTTTTGATTCATCACCGTGTAAACGGAAGGGTGATCCGTAACGTTCTGATCCGATACAAAAGTGATCGGATACCGTGTAAACGGGGTCTCAGTTTCGTTTCCTGGAAAATTGCTAGACTTTGACTTCAACCATCTATTTGTTTATCAGTAAATTCTGAGATGCAACATGAGTGACGTTATGAAACACCACAGTCATAAGACTTATGACTATGGAAACAAGAGATAGGGATTGGGGGCATTGAGGGCTCATCTTAGATTGAAAAGTAACCTTATTTATCCTACGAATAAATGTCTAAAAGGTTTTGGATCATAAATGCCCAAAAGATAGAAAAATTATTGACTGCCAGGTTCTGGAAAAATTTAACCAAAGCTCCAGTTTGCAGAGTATGGTTGATCTTGACAAGATCTTGGGTGCGCCAACAGACCCGCACCGCAGGTGCGGGTGCGCC
>JAYJMH010085638.1:0-32103 GCA_036873815.1 Phacellophora camtschatica | reverse complement strand
ACTGCTGGAGATCTAAACGAGAACTAGTTAGTACCACACTGTTATGGAAACCAAAGCATGGACACACGAGAGTTGGTGGCCCATTTACCACCTACATTGATCAACTCTGCCAGGACACTGGATGCCAACCTGAGGAGCTACCTACTGCAATGGAAGACAGGGATGGATGGCGTGGACGAGTCAATGAAGCCCGAGCAAGCTCGACAAGATGATGATGATCATTCAACAATGAGAACAATTGGTATTGTGTGATTGCAATTGAACAGACAATAGATTGTTCATTCATGCATTATTCATTCAACAATGAGAACGATTGGTATTGTGTGATTGCAATTGACAAGACAATAGATTGTTCATTAATTCATGGTTCATTCAACAATGAGAACGATTGGTATTGTGTGATTGCAATTGACAAGACGATAGATTGTTCATTAATGCATTGTTCATTTAGCAATGAGAACGGTTAGATTTTCCCTGGAACCCCTTCAAAAGCAATCGTGGCTGAAATGATTAGTATTTTCATGAAATTATTATTCCAAAAGGACACTCTTTGGCGTAATACTCAACAATGTTAATCATTTTTGTTTTCTCTAGGACCACATAAGAATTTGGAATGCTGATATGTTAAATACGTTGGCTGTGCTTAGTCTTGAAGAACAAACTTTATCCGTTACATGTCTGGCTTTTTCACTTGAGGTACTTTTTAAGTTATTACCCTTGGCAGTAATCAGAAATCTTTTTCAAATCATTTGATAATGAAGTGGATCTTAGCAGGTGGATATACATGCTAATTTAGCATGTACGGGGTTACCAAAAAGGTGATTTTGAGCTATGCTTTTTCAAAACCTTTGTAATTGAAATAAAAAAAACCATACTGTCAAATGTTTAACGAAGCATCTGATACTTCTGCATTATAATTATGATATTTGTATTACCATATCAAATAATTAAAACTTGCAATAACGTGATTTATCGATATCTATCCAAACCAAATCATTTTTAAACTGGCACATTTACACCATTTTTAATGTTCTGGTGAAATATTTGCTATTGCTACAATTAATTTAACATTTCCTGCTCTTGACAACACAACAATAAGCCTGAATGGTCCATTCGATACTCTGGCCTAGAAATAGAAACTCGTTATAAGCTATCTAATATATAAAACAAAAATGAAAAACAAAATCTGACCTGTCTTTATTCCCTAGGACAACGGTCGGAAAATTGCCAGTGTAGATTCAGATGGTCACAATTGCCGGTTAATGGTTTGGAATTGGAATGCAAAGGAAATTATAGCTAAAAGCCAGGTGAGAACAATTACAATTACAAAATAATAAATAGCAAAGGTAATTCTGATATAACGACATTGCGTATTCATTTTGTACCGGCAAATAGCGGCATCGCATAAATGAGGTCTTGTTACACACAGTCTCTTATTCACGTTTATGACTTTAGACTTTAGACTTTAGACTTTAGACTTTAGACTTTAGACTTTAGACTTTAGACTTTAGACTTTAGACTTTAAAACTTTAAGCTTTGAACTTTGAACTTTGAACTTTATTTGTTTGTCATTATCATTTTGTAATATGATTCTATTTGCGTTATCTAGAGTTACGAAGAGAAAGAGCTTTCCTTAAAGTTCCATCCACATTCAAATAAAAGTCTATTATCTGTTGGGAAAGATCACATATTTTATTGGAACTGGAGAGGAAGTATTTTAGAAAAATACAAAGGACATTTCTTTGTAAGTAATTACACTAAAACATTTGTCAAATATATTCAAGCTATGATGGCACATCCAAATTGCAATACGACTATTTTATCTGTTGGTAAAATCCACATATTTTATTGTAAGAGCATGTAAGCACAGGAATTGTAAGATCATGCTTGTTGAAACAAAGGCTAAAGCGTTTCATTGGCCATTCACATTTCACATCTGTCTGATCGACTTCACGCGGTAGTATTTAATCACGGAATTGACTTTCTAGAAATGTTTTCAATCTATTTCAAAATCTAAAAAAATCAACTATTTTTGTTTTTTGGTTTTTCTGTCCCTTAGAATCATCGCAGTAGGTTAAATTATGTCTCTAAATATGAGTTAATCTTCCCTTTTTGCTTATATTTCAGGGCTGCGAAATTCCAGACTACATAAATTGTATTGCATACCTTTCAAGTGGCGAAGCTGTCGCCGGCGACTCGAATGGAAATTTACACTTTTGGCCAGAAGGTAAAAGTACAAATTGGAAATTTTCTAATTTCATTGTCAAGATTTACAATAAATTTCTAACGATTAGTCGTTTATTGGTTTAATTAAGTTCGAACCGAGTTCAACTTTACCGACTCTTCCAATTCGAAATCTGGACAGGAGTAAGGATCGTAACACAGCGGGTCCAGAATGCTAATTTTCAAAAACAAGTCTGTATGTACAAGGGTATGAAAATGTGCTCAAGGTGGATTTTATATAAGATTTTATATAAAAATGTGTGGCTGGAATCAAACTAAGGCTGATACAGTGACATATAATTTGTGGAAGTATTTCGAGCCCAAATTTTCCCATGAACTTTCTTTGATAAACATTCTTTGATAAACGTACTTTGCTTTTCCCTGCCGTAATAAGTTTCTACCTCTGCTGTAAGGATTTTTGAATATTAAATCTGTAGTACTATGCAGACTGTCGATACTCCTACGATTTTATGGAAACCTAGCTTTCTTTCAGCACTAATGTACAATTATGTTCATAATTTTAGGGAGTCGCAAAACGAAGAATGTCATAAAAAATGCGCATCATGTGAGTAGTGAATTTTCTTGCTTATAGACTTTTTTTGATAAAAATAATGCGGTAACTTTTGATTATTAGTTTTGTTTATTTGCGAATTATTTCCATTCTGGCAAACAAATTGGTTTAATAGGATACGAAGCACTTTCCGCTCTACCATATGCTCATGATACAAATAGACGTGATCTTCTCGACAATGATTGCTTAAAATCATTCTGTATGACCATGAACAGTTACCGTTTGACTCAAATACAAACATTCTGGTAGCAATGTTAGAATATATATTTTCAGGCCTCTGAACGTTTTTAATAGGCAGCTTATAAGTATTTTATCTTTCTTGTGTAATATTGCAATAATGTTTCCTCTTTTAGGAGAATTTTCCAAAACTTTAATTTGATCCCGTGTGTTGTAACCTAACCTATAATTTGTTACCACGAACGATCTTCAGTTTGTCAAATTTGATTGGAAGAATGTTTATGTTTATGTTTACTTTTGGTTGCCCAGTCTCCTGGACTATCGCTACTTTTAACTCTGTATCAGCTCTTGTTTTCCCAAACTAAACTTTGTCTGCACAATTTAATTCTGCAATCATCAATTCAACTCTCAATATTTTGAAGAATTTCTTATTTCTTATAAAGGTTGTTCTTACAAAAAAACGTGTGTCCTAAAATGCTGGTAAGAGGGCTGTGCTCAACAAGTTACTTTCTGAAAGTGTTATCCTCTTCAGAATTCCTCTACAAAAATCATTTGATAGGTGAATTCTGTGAGGGGAGTGCGCAAATAGATCTGATAGCAGTTTTTCTAAATTATAGTGAAATTCTTTAACATTTCTAATGAATGATTGCATACTTCCCCTTTATTATTCCTTCAATCTGAGAATTTGTATTATTTACATTGAGTAAATAAGTAAATTTTCATTCGCCAATTTGAAAGTAAAACATACAATATATCAGTAAAAAGAAAAAGATAAAATATCTACACATAAATAAACAAATAAAAAATATTATGGCGTGAAATGAGTTAATAAGTTAATAAGTAGTTTCATTTGTTCTTTGTTGCCAAACTGTTTGTCATGTTGAATGGTAGATACAACGATGAGATCGTGCATAGGTTTCAAATATTTGTTTCAAAATTTTTTTCTGAAAGTAAATTAAATCTTTTTATATGCGGGTTTTGCTCGTTAAAAATTGCCATAATATTTGTCGAAAACTGAAAGATATTTCTGGGGGTTTTACTCTGTTAAAAATTGTTATAAAATTTGGTATGAAAATTTAAACAATTTTGTTGTTATCATTCACAGGTATACAGTGGCGCTCATGGCCGTGCTATGATATTTACGTCAACCAAGAAAGAAGCAAATGAACTTGCTTTGAATTCCGTTATAAAACAAGATACTCAAGTTCTACATGGAGATATTAACCAGGCACAAAGAGAAATAACACTGTCAAGTTATCGCGAGGGGAAAATTCGGGTGTTAGTTGCAACTGATGTAGCTTCAAGGGGACTTGACATTCCGGAAGTGGATCTCGTCATTCAAACGGAGCCCCCATCGGTGAGATTCTTGCTTTTAAAGCTATTGACAATATACATTTTTAGAATATATATATTAAAATGTATATACAGATACAGAAAACGATTTCATTTACAAAGTCTTAGATTTTTTAAAAACCGCACAAAAATATATTAAGCATCTTTTTTCATTAATATGAGTGATAGCTGAATTTTTGTTTTGTTTGAATTTTTAAGTTTTGAGACCGAATTTGAACGCTTATCGGTTTGAGCACATACATGATGGAATCTTGGAAATGAACATACTTCTTTTCTCCAACCTAACTTCTTGCGATGTTATCTAAAGAATATCTAAAGGACGACGTTAAACCATGTTTTATACTAGAATCAACTGAAGTAGTTAAGTCACGTGACTTAATATTGTAATGGTATTGGTTATCTAACTCCTGGTTTATTTTGCTCCCTTGTAACATGGTGTTATGGTCTAAAACTCTAATTTTTGCGGTTGAGTGTTGTATAACACTATGACCGTGCTAATTAATCATATGAAAATAGATTGACCCCTATTTGCTGACATTTGTTGTATGACGTGATTAGACGTTTTTTAAAAACTGATTTTGGATATTACTTTTTCAAATTATTTTCATCAACTTTCAGGACATCGAATCCTACATTCACAGAGCTGGACGAACCGGGCGTGCCGGAAGAACCGGCGTATGCATTGTATTCTACAAACCAAATCAGGAATACTTGCTGCAAGCTGTTGAAAGACAAGCCGGTGTCGCGTTTAAGCGCATTGGCGCACCTCAGCAATCGGAAATCATTGAAGCATCTGCAAAAGACGCAACCAGGTATATTTTGTCAATTTTATTTGTGTGTGGACTCCCGTAACCCACTGTTTGCTTTATGAAATATCACACAGACGGTTGTATTTTCAGGAGGTAAAGCGTATTACTTTAGCAGAAATCAGAGCGTTATCAGAGTCCAGAAAAATGATCAACCTTCCTCCGAGCATACAGTTTGATATTTAGAAACCTTCCTCGTTAAACAATGGAAAATAGGCGTGGTTTGGGTGTGGCACATAACTTTCCTTTGTTTTCTTCAACCTTTTTCCTGTCAGTGACCGTGCGACCGTGTCATTTTCCTGACTCTGAGCATTGGATAAAGGATTTGTCATTCATTGCCTCCTGCTATTTATTAATCTGCTTGTAAATATGTCCTGATTATCAAACTATACCGGGCGTGGGTGGTTTAATTTTACTAGCTTGACTATCAAGTCCAAAAACAAGCCAATTATCACGCCAACCATTAGTTTTTTTTATTATTATTCTCATAAATGGACCCAAAGAAATCGCCATATTTTTAAAGGTTACAGTAAATGAAATGAAATATGGGAGTTGCCCTGTTTCAGTAGTTTGCTCTCCGTTTTTTAGTGCGGCATGCAGTAGGTACTTCATTGATAACTCAAACTTCAAAAGTTTCGTTTTTAATGCATAATGCAAGAGATGACTGTGCAGTGTATTGAGTGAAGTAATTGGTTAACATGAAACATTTCAATAGTTTTGGATATAATACCAAGAGTCAAATGCGTGTTTTTGCAAATGCAATTGAAACATGTTGATGTTGTTGTCAACAAGATGATTATCGAAAGCAGAATTACTTATGAAAACTAAGCGACTGAAACAAATACAGCTGACTGTTCTTTCTCTTCGGTTAATTTTTTGAAATCTTTTCTTTTCTTGCTCGTAAAAATATATGCATCAATGATTGCATCTATAAATACCGCTCTTTTATTTCAGTTTGCTTTAATGAGCGACGAGTGTTTTTGTTTGCAGGCAGCACGCAATAGCTCACTTGCATTTTACTTTGAATGAATTTAGTGTTGGTTGATGTGGATGTATTTGTTGATTTGATATTTGTCATATCTCTGGGGATAGCCAAGCAAATCACAATAAACAAGACCACGCAGATTTTTAAAACGAAAATATCGATGTCTGAATATGATAATGTTACTAACACCCTTGCGAATTTACTGAGCATCAATGTTACTTAGCACCCTTAACACCCATCTTTCAACAAAACTAGATCATAGAGACTTGACACACGCGAGCTATACCCAGATATATGGCAAATAACAATTGCACATTTTGCTGTACTTTTTATTCTTAAAAGGTTTTTGAAATGTGCATTTTGAGAACGAATAATATTTGTATTATTTCTGGGGATAGCCAAGCAAATCCCAATGAACAAAACCACAAAGTTTATCTCTCCCCTCATTTTGATTTAAATTTTTAAGAATGGAAATGCTTTGCATGCGCAAGCGTAATTTTGTAAAAATGATTTGAAATTTTGAAACATAGAACTATTTGCCACAATATTATGATATAAATTGTTGTAAAGGAACATTGTTCTCTAAAATGGGAGAAGGGGAGATCGGAATAAGTGTTCCTATACTTTTTGGCAAGGATTGTAGATCGCATTTGTGATTGATTTGCTAAGCGTAGTAACATCTTTCTTTGTTTTAGATCATTAGATACAGTATCGAAAGACATTGCTTGTTTATTTGAATCAGCAGCTAAAGAACTATTATCGCAAAACGACGCCGTTGATGTGCTTTCCAAAGCGCTGGCACTTGTTTCTGGAAACACCGAGATGATATCACGATCATTATTGTCATCTCTAAGAGGATATACAACTTTTCTCGTGAAGCAAAATTGGGAACTTCGCGGCACTGGATTAATTTGGAAAATGTTGCAAGAGGACTATGAAGAAAATGCAGTCAGTCAAGTTCGCGGGATGAGGCTATGCAAAGATAAACTGGTATGATTGTTGTACAATTTTTGTTTACTTCCTTGTTGTTTACTTTCTTGTTGTTTACTTTCTTGTGTTTCTCCAGTTTCTATGTAATTGTAATGAGCTGGGCTGCCCGATATAATCAGGGGTTAAAGACCCATTGCTAACCAGCAGCCTTTGCGCAGCTACACAACAACATAACACTTGCAACAAGGTCTTCGAAAACATATTTATATGGTGCGCCAATGGATGTGGATGCAGTAAATAAATTAATTCTGACAACGAAGAACAGAAACATGGCCTTTTCCACCGCTGATAAGTCGTTACTGAGCCAAAGGAACTTTCAGATAACACAAAAGTCGTCAAAGAAATGTACTATGGGTTTTTTTTGCCCGCAATGGCTGCTGGTTAGCAATGGGTCTTTAAATATATTTTTTTTAAATTCGTAAATTTGCTTTTTGTAGTATTCAAGTAGTGCTCAAGTTCAGCAGACTTATTTACTTGATTAAAGATTGTTCATTGAAGCATTACTTCTTTGAAGTTATACCGCACCTGTATGCTCCTTCATCAAGACTTCAAAGGAGCTCAGCTCAGCTCAGCTGAACAGTTTGGTTGAAGTTATCATAAAAACGCTTACAGTCTCAGCTGCTAATTGGCTGGACACATCGTTGAAGTTGAACATTCGCACGTGAAAGGTAGCTGCTACGCATGCGTTGTCAGCAAGAAAGCTTTGACTACAACAAAGAGTCTGTCTGATTTTATTTAAAAACTATTATGAGGAAGAAGACTTTGAAATTCACAATTAAAAGTTTTTGTCGAGCTAAAGCAAAAAAGTCTTGCGGCTGAACAATGTGACTATTAAACAATTTTTCCAGTGATGCTAACGTTTATTGTAATCAAAGTCAATTTAGTAAACTAAATTTCGCATGACTCAATCAAGTAGCATTGGCGAGGGGCACTTCGCCTCCATCGAAAGCGTACCGGATCTTTTGGATCAAAAGGTTTTTTAGAGATTTTTTCCAGAAAACTAAAGAAATTTTGTGAAATGTATACGACATTTTTGGAGTGGAATGCTCCTGGAAAATTGCATTAACAAGCAAAACATATTTTCATTTTTTGAACATTTGAAAATCAAACTTTTCTGTGTTTTCCGATCTTCGAAATGTGAAGGCGGAAGACACGAAATTAATTTTAGTTCCTTGATGCTAAATGTTAATTGATTTTACAGGCTGTGGTTTTCGATGTTCCAAATGCTCTCAAAGATTCATTCAAGGTATTTATGTTAATTATAATAATTGTTTTGAAATGAATAACAACGTTTATTTTGAACAATTGTCGGTAATTTTGCAAAGGTTCGCCGCAAATGTATTTGAGCTTTTACTTACTTTCATTGCGCTTACTTTGAGCTTTTAATTACTTTGCGCCTACTTTCATTTATTTGACCGCCAGAAATGCAATGATAACTAAGGGCATTGACTTGAATTTCTATTTGTTTGAAATAAATGAAGAACATTGGTTTGTATTTGTCTATAATTGATGAGCAACGGTTTTCACAACACGAAATTGCTGCCATGCGCTGATTCTCCTTTGTAGGCTAGTCTGTGTGTTGGGTATTCTTCGTAGGCTACTGTTATCCACGGTAAAAATCTTTCTTTCATTTATTTAACGGCCAGAAATGAAATGGTAAGAACGTTGATTCGTATTTTTATTTGTTTGAAATAAATGAAAGAACATTGGTTTGTATTTGTCTATAATTGATGAGCAAGGGTTTTCACAACACGAAATTGCTGTCATGCGCTGATTCTCCTTTGTAGGCTACTGTTTTCTACAGTAAAAATCTTAAGTTGAGGCAACCTTCTTAAATCTTAACCCTTTCACCCCGAGAAAGGCCACACGGCCCATTGATAAACAGCGTAAAACGTCATATTTTCAGGGGGTAAATGCGGGCAGATATTTTGTATTTATTTAAGATATTTCAACGTAAGTTTTTCTTATGTATTAAGTTGGTCTGCGTGTGCTACCCGCTGCAAAATAAAACTTGCGAAACCTGTTTGGCATGAATAAATCCGGTTAACGAAAGAGAAGGGTGTGACCTAGGCGTAGCCCTAATCTAAGGGTAACATTCAACAAGGTAAGCATAGCATTCAAAAAAGGCTTCCTCGTTTTCTGTAAATTTTCTCCGGCCAGGCCGTGCAAGACGTCATATTTTCATGACTCTGCAGTTTTGCTGCTTTTGAAATTTTATTTAAATTTTAAAAATTTTCAGGCGCTGTTAAGTTAAAATTGTTGATGTTCGGGGGGTTGTTTTATTTTTAAATATTAAAAAAATATATAAATTGGGCATTTTCATCATAGTCATTTTCACATGTAGACATTCTACATCCTTCTGTGATTTTGTACTGATTTTGGGACTGGTTATTTCCTTTTACATTTTGTTTCTATCTTGATGAGAAATATGAGTATCTTGTTGCAAAATTGACTTACGATCCTAAAATATTTCGAAGAACTGAATTTGAGTGGATTATTATTCTACTGTATTATTGCACGGTTTTGAACAAAGATCCGTTGTGCTATGGCCCGCCTTATGTAAGCCATTCCCAGCCTTCTCGTTGACACATTATATCTTCGCGGTATATTTCTTCAGCATATCAACGCCACAAAACTTCAACGATGTACTTTCAATTAAACATTTGCGGATTTCCCTGCATACTTGTGTGGGAATGTTTCAGATATTTGGTTTCGCTGCTACTATTTTCACTCAGACCATTGTTCTCACAGTGCATATTTTTTAGCAATAACAAACGATTTCCTTTAATAAAAAGCGTTGTTCACCGTAGAATAATGGAACTAAACATTTGAACCTGTGCCTTTATCATAACTGAAGGGACCTGAAGGAAGTTTTTTATTACTGCTGATGGGTACAGCTCCTCGATGCGTTTAATCTATAGCTCAATCCACTTTTTCAAAATTAGGCCGCTATTATTGAAATTTATCAATCTTTGACGATATTTATTGCATTTTTGATTCTCGAATTGCCTTCTGCAAACGAAATTTAAACAACAAATCTGCCCATTTCTACGCACATTATTCCTAAAATCATGGAGATTTAATGATTTAATATTTGCAGTGGCTTTGACCATGAAAGTGATGTCAGAACAAAAATTTACTTGCTAGCTTCAGATTTCTATTGCTATAACTTTGACAAAAATAAATGTGGAAATGAAAAAATTCGTTGATGGATATGGTGAATAGCGTTTTTATTAATAGAATCATGATATAATCGTCTGTTAAAGTTGTATTCTATCGGGTGTCCCAAAAAATTGGTAATTGCGATCCAAAGGCGCTGTTTAGACCAAAATCTAGACCTCTGGTTTGAGGTTGGAGGCAAATTTGAACTTTTAGAATTAATTTCTCGACTCTCGATACGCAAATAATAACAAACTAGGTCTCAGTTTTTAAGTTGACCACCAAGAACTATTTTGAAAATTATTTCGAATAAATTTGAGTGAAACTCCCACTGCTAGAATTGATCAAAGCTGTTACCTTTTTTTAGGGCACCTGGTATTAATATCACATCACATTGACGCAACCCTTTCTGTCAGATTTATGTTTGTAGTAACTTTTATTTCGGGGATGGTTGATTTTTTTTGTCTCTGAATGACATAATGGAAGAATCAATCCCTCATATCAAAAGTTACCGCCAACGGTTTAGAATAATTTAAATACTTAAATTTTTAAATAGCCAATCAATTTATAGAATTTTAAGTCATGTGGTAAAAATTATGGGATGTGATTGGCTAAGCTTGAAATGTAAACAAACTTATAGCGAAGTTCAAACACACAATTATGCTGTGTCTCCGCCAGCCTTAATTAATTTTAATGAAAAGAAACAATATGCTGACTCTAACAAAATGCTGTAAATAATTGGATTACCCCAAACAATGGTTTGGATTTTTAGTTTACTTTCGCTTCCAAGGATCACAACTTTCCTATTTATTTAGTTATACAAATAATTGCTAAATTGAGCGTGCTTGTTGCTGGCGTGATCGATTTTAGGCGTGGCTGAATGTGTTATGCGTAAGTAAGTTTTGTGCGTAAGTAATCATTGAAATCTTTTCTTTCTTTGAACTTCATCAGAATTACGCATTCATTTGTCAACATTTTAAAACTTGTTTGATGAATAATAATTTCTCATTTTTAGTTTCCTGATGTGTCTTGATCAGACATGGTTGTTTGAACAGTGAAATATAATCTCAAATAAACCCCGATAACAAGAACACATTTCCTTAAAAAAACGGACTGATAATGTTCTTATGAAGAAATCGTTCTTGCTGTTTTCAGGGTGATGTTCTTATCTCAAGGGCCAGACTCTTGTCCTTATGACTAAAATAAAAACAAACCTCAACAAACCTCAATACAATCAAAACAATTACTTAAACGTTAAACATTGTTTCTGGTGTCTGGAATTAAAAATTGTGAGTTTTTGTAAACTTTGTTGGAACGCTATACTTTGTGACTTTTGAGTTTTGCTTTTTCTTGATTTTTGTATCATCTGATAAGAACATGCAAAGAAATCAGTCTGTTTCTGGTTCTTATCTTTGGGTAACCTTTTTCAAAAGAAATCAGTCTGTAGGTTCTTATTTTCCTATGTTGTTATTTGCACGGTTTTACTGTAGGCTACAATTAAGGTGTGTGGCGCATGTACTTGATGTTTCTGGTGAATAGGAGACCAAAGCTACATGTGGGTTTTTGTACAGCAAGAAACCACATTTTAGAATCAACCTATTTTACACGAGTCTATTGCCCGAAAATGCAAATTGTTTTTCTCAAAAATCTAGTTTGCTAGTAGAAACTGATTAATTTGGAGTTTCTAACACTGGTACAAGCTTGCGTTCTCCTGTTTCAATTATTTACTTCACAATAGCTAAGTTTGATATCATGTGCTATATGATGGACTTATATGGAAGAGTAAGTATTCGCGTTTTCTTACAAAGTACGCAGAGATGCCGAAAGAGAGGGGCAAGGGACAGCTGACCTCGTTGCCCTCAAGAAAATTCTTTCATTTTATTGTTTTTCCCAATAATAGGGGTTCTGCCTCCCACCTCTTTTTCCCTTAAGCTGCTTCTGCAATGCCTGGAAGTACGTTTATTATGAGTTATCTGTAATTTCAAGTCTTGTTTTTTGGCAGAAATCACAGTTTTGTGGCCATTTGCACCTCAATATACCGCCTCAGTCAAGCAGAGTAGACGATTTTGTGTTTAATTATTTAACAACTTCATAATTTAATGTAGTTCCTAAGTGCGAGGCTGAAGTCAGTTTCCGTGTATTCGTCAGACGTCGGAAAGTGCATATTTTGCTACTTTTACCACTTTTTTAAAAACCGCTATAACATCCTGCAAGGGGTTAAAATCCAATTTCGTTTTTTTAAAAAAGCAATTTGTTAGATTTTGAACTTTGAATCCTGTTTAAAATTGTGGAAATTTGAGACTTGCCCAAAAAATTGCATACTTGCCGAAAAACGTTATAAAAACTCAATCTTAAAATATTAGTATTTTGCGAAATTGCAAAACTGGTATATTTTTTCGTGAAAACGAGTCAGTGACCGTGCGACCGGATTTACCGGAATGTTTTTATGACTTTGCTTTGGCCCTTTCACGCCCGGATTAATTTCTTCTAAACAGGCAAATGCAATGCAAATTTTCTTTTGCACGGGGTAGCACACGCAAGCCAACTTAATTTATAAGATAAACTTACGTTGAAATATCTTGAATAAGGATAAAGTTCTTCCCGCATTTACCTCCTGAAAATATGACGTTCTACTTTGTTTATCAATGGGCCATATGCCCCTTTTTGGGGTGAAAGGGTTACCCTATACTTTTATGTTGTATCATGCACTTAAATACTGTTTTTTAATGACAGTATTGTAAAGTTTTTGTCACGGCCCTTTGGAAAACAGTTTTGATAATTTGTTTGTTCAAAGTGCTTTCATGGCACGCACTGACGAATTATTCTGTTTGGAATAAGACAAAAAATAGACCAATTCAATGTGTTCAAATTGCAGTTCGTAATAATGCGTTCTGAAACGCAATTCTCGAATTCAAAGAATATCCTGCATTAAAATATTCAAAACGAATGAGATCTTGATTTTCGTCGCAAATTCATGTTCGGTGCTTTTAAGGAACGGCCTACATTGTTGTTATTGTTACATGTTGTTATCTGTCTTGCGACAACCGTCTTTTTCCCGCGTATCGTGTTCCACGCAAATTGGCGCAAACGTTTGTTTGAAACCATTACAATGATTCCATTTGCCGCTGAGTTAATGTAAACCAATTGTAACGACCAATAAAGAATAGGTGTCCGCGAATCTCTTTCCGCGTAATTGTGTTCACGAAACCGGAGAAACGAGATCAACGTTACTACCGAAAAATACGGCAAATAACATACACCAAGGGTAACGAGAACAAAAATCATCGCTTTAGCGATGCTAAGATGGTGTCTTCGTCTGTTGTTTTTAAGTGGTTCAAGTTTCGAGAACGACTCTAGGGTTGAGAATCTGTTGTTTATTGCCGGGAGTTTTTGGCCGATGCCGATGTCATTTACCCTTTTGCGGATCGAAAAGTACGTTTTCGTGTAGATTAGGAAAATCACCATAAATATCGTTGCATTGATTGTCAGCACTGCAGTGTGAAGTGTGAAATAAAATTCGTTAAGGGACGCCGTTACGCCAAGGATAGCAAGAATGATGCACAAGGATACGTTCGATATCAGAAGTGACAACGCAAGTGTTTTTGTCATGAATCTGCTGTACCTTGTCAAATAATTCATATGTAAATATCTATCCATGGTAATGATAAGAATCATGATTATCGAAAATTGGCAGAAGCTAGTTTGAAAAGATTGAGCTGTTACTTCGAGGCTGCACTGGTCCCCGCTGCTTTTAACGAGCAGCAAAGCCGAGAGAATGGGCTGCGAAAACACTCCAACACAGAGGTCAGAAACACACAGATAAAAAATGAACTTGTATGATATGGTCTTCAAGAGATCGAGTTTCCACAGTCCGTGTATAAGGAGAATATTGATGACGATATTTGTCAGGCTTGTGATTGTGTTGCAGCAGACCAGAGCCGTTATATGTGAGCTTGGTATGCCTTCTCGGTTTGGGAATATGGTTTGGCACATCATCAAGAGTGGTTGGGTTTATTTGAGATGTTTCGTGAAAAATTTTATCAGCATTGGTCCATTCATTTATTTTTGCTGTCGGAGATGCTTTTGCTGTCGGAGATGCTTTTGCTAACAGATTTTTCTTGTTTGCAAGGAGCGATTCTTCGTATATCTGCTCTTTCAACTTTATGTTCAATTCTGAAGAGCTTCCGTGGTTAAAATGCCCTCCTACTTTAAACTTGCGTATCCTTGATACGTTTTACCAGTTCCTTCTCTTTCATCAAGAACACAATTAATTATTGTTTTGACTAAAATATTTTTATATTGCCTGCAATTCTTCTTTGTATATTGAATAAGACATGCTATTAAAAATTTCCAAGAGCCTTCGTACTTTCACCAGTAAGAAAACGTTTGATCGGTTCGTTACAACGTAAAGCAACGACTGTCAGGCTTTTCAAAACTTCTGGTTTGGCTTTAATCTATAAGCTTACCCGTTTATAAGTGTTGTTCGTAACCAAAACACTGCGTAAAGTCTTTGTATATGTTAATATCCACGTTGACTTCTTTCTTTTATCGTTGCTGGATACTGCTTTTATCACTGTTGTTGTTCTAGACGAATTTTTGCATCCCACTGCTTTCGTAAGAATTTTGATGAATGTATTTTGTTACAAAGTAAAAGATCGTGTGAAAGGCCCAGCTCTTGTGGCTGTTTTAAATGCTTTTAAATTTGAAATTTTGAAAAACGAATTGTTCTCCTAATGGGATTGCTTAAGGTTGAATTATGATATTAAGCTTTCAGCTGCTCTTCTTGTCTAGAATGTTAGTTTCAAATTACATAGCAATATTTACTTGAGATCAGCTTCAATTTGCTGAGAAATTGCTTGATCAAATATTACATGACGTTACTTTCTCTCTCTGTTATGCGTTTATTGGTGTCAGCTTGTATAACACTTCCTTGATTTTCTGGAGATTAGCTGCAATTTGCTGAGAAATCTCTGGATCAAATGGTTCTTGAAATGTGACAGCTGTTAGTTGCTTTACCTTTCACTTTTTTATCAAACTTTATGTATTTTAATCTTCTTTCTCCGAAAATTATGAAATACAAAATTTGACAATTGGATTACTCTTATTGCGATTAATTTTGTGAACACTTTCATGCCCAGTAGTAAACTCTTCTCCAAGAACGGACTATTGCGGTATTTTTCTTCCACTTCTTTAGCACCATACACCAAATGTATTCAGAAAGTCATTCGTAATTCATTGGGCAGAGAAACTCGATTCGTCAACTGCATTTTCTTATATAATTGTTTTACTTGCTCTACGATTAGTTCTTTTAGGTATTTAAGTTATACCAGTTTATTTAGGTATTTAAGTCTATACCAGTTCATCGCAAATGTGAAGTGTTGATCCACCTGTTGGGAGTGTTATTATTACAGGCGTTTTTCTTCATTCATTATGTTCATAATTTAATCTAAGACATTATCCTATTCACTTCGGAGCAGACGTCAAAATATTGGTTTTTGTATTAACAGTCTTTCGAAGTAAAAATTTCTTCAAAACTCTTTTGTCTGAGATTTTGCAAAAAGTTGATACTCGCACGCAGATTTTACAAAATGTTGCTACTCACACGCAGGTTTTATAAAATGTTGATACTCGCACGCAGGTTTTGCAAAATGTTGATACTCACAGGCAGGTTTTACAAAATGTTAATACTCGCACGCTCTGTGGCCTCTAACGTCGATTTCTTTGAATCTACCTTTCATTAATTGCTCGTAATCTCGTCCTCGCCGGTCTGGGTTTCATCTTGGTATTGAATATCCTTAATTGCGACTTGATTAGACTTCAAAGACGAATGCATCAATTAACGTCAACGATAAAAGACGAATAGTTTCCGACAGACAACAATGTACGTGCAACCAGGAAGTTCTCGTTTTTAAACCGTTTCTATTTATTTGACCACTACCTCAACATCTTCAAAATCGACGACCAGTGTTCCATTTTCGTATAGTTTTCATATATCAAATCTTTTCTTCTTGCTTGCCTGAAATTGATGAGTAACTTATTTAGATTTGCACCCTGTAGACGCTCTTTAACGTTTTTAAATACAATACTACTGAATAAAATTCCGGGGGGGGGGGCAAATAAAACAATTGTGGATGACATAAACGTGGAGCATGAGTCCAAACAGTTCAAACCATTGTTTTCAATACAGAGGTTTTATTTTCCTACAAATCAATAAATTTTCGAATTTGTAGATTCGGCTTTATATTTTTGAGCATTTTGAGCAACTTTAATTATGATCAATTTTAATTTCGTCTGAAAGTTTGTTTCATATTAAAAACAATTATGATCAATTTTAATTTCGTCTGAAAGTTTGTTTCGTATTTTTTATGGTGTTCAATGTTTCACTGAATTTAGTTCTTACCTTTAAGAGCGCTGTCTTTCCGTCTGATGGATGCTGTTATATATTTATGTTTCAATCCATTCCACAATATGTATTACAATGATGACGAATCTACATGCTTTTACGAACAATTATTTGACTGAAACGCTCTTATATTCTGCTGTTTAACATTAACGGCTTCCAGCATTACATGAATGATGTATTTTCCTTATCGAGAACACTTGATGTTGATCCTTTGTTTACTGCGCATTACGAATCCTAAACTCCATTTCATTAATTTTCATATGAAGTTTATTCAAAGAACCTTGAAATGACAAATCCGTGCAAATCATGTAATCCACAGAATTTGCCGGATTTTATCTTGCTTATGCTTCTGCAATTATTTGAATGACAATTATTTGATCGTCACTGATCGGCGTTTCATAGTAATCGAGATGCGGGTATCTCTTACCATCTGTTTTGTGTTTCTTTTTGACCGCAGCAGCCACACGGTATCTGCCATAAGATTTGCTAATCTATGCTAATTTATGTAAGTTGAAACTATCTATTTGCTCTGTTTGATTTCAAATTGCATTAGCCAATAAAAGTTTTTCAAATGATGATTTTGCACCATGTTCGTTCACTTTTAATTGCTTTTGTCTGCTTGTTTGACTTTGATTATTCTGTTATGTCGTTCCTTTTGATCAAATTACTTCCTCCGTGAACCATGAATAGTTATTCTTAGCCTTGTAATAAAGACCCGTGGATTGAGGGTGTCTATTACTAACCCGGCTGGGAGCATTTGGGTTGGCCTTTGGTTAAAATTTTTGAAACTGCGGATTTTTTGTCATTTTTGTCATGATTTTATTACACCATTTGGATTTCAATTCTTATGTTTATGGGGCACTTTGGGAAGTCTAGACTGAAGATGTCAGTCTCGAATTAGTTTTTTTCAGGAATTACTTTGAATTAACGCTCAAAAACGTAAGCCTCTCTTCAACTCACGCCAGAAGAAATAGACGTATTGGCCATATTATTATGGATCCTTGTTGGCCGAAATAACGTGTAATGAGCCTAGTTATTAGCTGAAATTAGTCTGTTTTTCGAAGACGTCTTTTAAAATTACTTACACAGTACTTACTCAGGCATTTACACAATTTTTGAATGAATAGTAGTCTAAAATGAAATCATTATTTGATATTTTGAAATGGGAATGGCTAGCTTTCATCTGTAAGAAATAAAATAATAAAATAGTATAATAAAATAATAAAAGCTATAAGCACGTGACTTCATGTTCATTTTGTGCTGAAAATGCTGTCTGTAGAGAGGATGAAATTGTAGGGGCGTGGGGGCAATTGCACCCCCAGAGATTTGTAATTCTAAAGGCTATTTTTTTGGTGTTTGTTCACAAATTCAGACCACTTTTTGATGTTCGTTTCCCCTCCCTCCACTTGAAAAATGAATTTCCGCCTCCGGCTGCCTATGGTTGAGATCGTGTTTACACTGCTCCTCTTTCATATGAAAATAATTGAAAACGTTGTGCCGTGTCTCACGGAAATAACTGTAAAATATTGTGTCAATTTTAAGGTTAATATCATATGTTGCTAGCGTTTTCAAAATTCTACTTTTCTGGTGTTCCCATTAGAAAAGGTGCGTATTAAAATTGAAGCCTTTTTAAAAGGCTCCATTTTAAAAAAAACGGCACTATTTGTTCACTGATTATTATGTAAATCTTAACGAAGCTTGAACCTTAACGAGTTGAAATTGTTATTGCTTAGCATGATGCAATGCTCTTCATCATGATGCAATGCTCTCCATCAAAGGGCTCCATTTTAAAAAACGGCACTACTTGTTCACTGATTATTATGTAAACCTTAACGAAGCTTGAACCTTAACGAGTTGAAATTGTTATTGCTTATCATGATGCAATGCTCTTCATCATGATGCAATGCTCTACATCAAAGCTGTTTTCAGGCAGATATGACAGCATGCAACTTAAAGGATTCTTTTCTTTATAGAACAACTGGAGAGACCGGCACTATGCTTCTTTAGAAATACCGACGACCTTGCCAGAGCTTGAAGAAAGAAAGAGCAACCCCGATTATAACAGGAACACATATTCAAATGGTAACAAAGGAAATTTTGGACAAAGGGGGCGATATGGCAACCAGGAGCAAAAGGGACGATATGGCAACCAATACCAAAGGGGAACAAAGAGAGGGTATGGCAATGATAACAATTATAATGATCGTAAAAGGACGAAATACGAAGCATCGTATTAGTAAATAGAAGGAAAACATACTGTTTATTATTCAGGTGTTGTCATTTGTTCATAGTATACGTATTATTGCGTATCATCAAGGATGTGTGGTTTATGAAAAAATTATCAATTCTTTCAAACAAAAGTTATTTTTGAATATCCTGACTTCGAAAGTGTCAATTATTTAAGCCAGAAGGCGTTTCTCATTTCCATAATGCTGCATCAATGTGAGTTTATGGTTTCAAAGAACTGAGAATATTGTGCATGGATTTTTCTTACGACAGAGAAGCATTGATTTTTTTAACAATCTTCTGCAGCTGGCTTTCGATGCGGTTGCATGTGTTTTGGAGAAAAGCTTTGGAAGCTCAGGAAACGGTATGTTGACTCGCGAGGCTTTTCATAATTTATCTTCTAATTAGAGATCAGAAATGTTGCAATAGTTTCCAAAACTTCATTGAAAATGGCTATTTTCGGAGAAAAAATGACCATGTTGATCAAAAAGGACAAATTTCCAAAAGCCCAAAAATTGCCCGGATTATTTACATCCGATAATTCAATAAAAGATTGTCTGCCTTCTGGATGCCTTGATGGCGACAATGCTGTATAAAAATTCATATTTATTGAAACAAAAACAATAAGCCATCTCAATTGGTAAATGTAAACAAGCGAAGTTGCGGAGGAGATGTTTACATTTTCAAGAGAGTTTTAATTACATTTTGAGAGTTTTGCTTTGTTTTTGACGACTAATTGCTTTGAAATTGGTGTGTCAATTTCATTATTGTTATAAAAGTCACCTCAGTTGGTCTCTTGTGTTATTTTGAAGGAAAACAACGTTTCCATGGGTGAAACTGAATTTAGAACTACAACTTCAACGGAATGATGCTATTTGAATCTCAAATGGCTATTTCAATTAAGAAAGACCCACAACATTTTAAATTTCGTTTCACATCATCATCCATGAGATATGCTTTCTCCAGGTCTAGTATTTCTTATTTGACCAGTGCGTAAGTGAAAATCTCGTGAGACCGTTCCGTAGCCGCATAAAAAGCTAGGATACAGTAAAGAGCACGTTGTACGAACAACAATAATCATGTTTTAAAAACCCATGACTAAACCAAACAAAAAATAGACTTCAAGTCTACATTGAGAAGGATTGTCTGGAATCTAGATTTAGCTTTCTTTTCAAAAGCTGATAACTCAGTCAGCTTTTAATTGATTTATATATCCTGAAAAACAGGGAGCAATTTTTTGGGACACCCTTTGTAAATTTATTTGAGGGCCTTTCAAAAATATGAGACAATACTGAGAGTGACAATAAATCTGAAAAAATTATCGAAAGAAATATGATTAAGAATTATACGATCTTTGATGATTAATTTAGTTTTTAAATCAGTACTAATACAAAGTTCACTACTAACTATACCAGTTGTTCATTTTACCCACATGTTATGTCAAGTCAATCTGAGCCCACCTCGTTCCTAGGGATATTTACCCCCGATGTATCCCTGGTAAATATGCCCCATATTTTTGAGGGGACATCGTGCTCATTTATTTTAAGATTTCTAACTGAATTTTAATTATTCGAATGCCATTTGTATTTTTTTACCTCATGAGATTCGATCAAATGTCGACGTTAGATTCTTTTCTTTAAGAATAAAATATCCCGTCAACATTCGACTGACTTCCAGGAGAATCGAAAAGATAAAACGCCACAATCGATTAAAATAAAAATCGATTTGAAAATCGAAATCGAAAAAATCGGGCTATTTAAAAATTGGAATTTTTTGTCAAAATTGAAGTCAAAATTTGTCACTTTTATCGAATGGAATTTGAACATCGATTGTCTGATTCTTCCGATGTCGCATTAATTTAGGTAGGCACCAGGGGTATTTGATCTTAGTAAAACAACTCACGGAGTGAGGTTGAGTCAAAATTTCGTCTTTTACAACATACGTTGTTGATGCTGCATCTACTTCGAAAAATAAGAGCGGTTGATATGCATTTGTTGACCTGCAAGAACTTCCAAAATCAAGTTTTTTTTCCTTTGCAGTTCTCAAATAAAATTTTCTTCTTTGTTGTCTTCAATGCTCAGTCTGTTCTGAACATCGCCTGATAACGTTTCTAAAATGAAAAAGTTGTTTTCACAAATCGGTTCGCATGAGTAGTTATGGAACAAAAAATCTTCGATTAACATTTTTAGGATCTGGCTTGTCCGTCTAACCTTGCCTACCATTTTGACTTGTTAAACACTCAGTTCCACAGAAAATACCACTAAGGTATTAACAGTCAGCGCAGCGACGACCGATCCGAGAGAGCACTCTCGGCTCGTTTGTCACTGCGCTAACTGCTCGGTAACTTGGCTGCTCGTTAACTGAGACTTGGACAAGTCAACTACTATTGCGAGTGTAACACCTGCCATTCTAAAAACGAACGTACATCGTCTGGAGAAGTCAGTATTTCCATCTTTCAAAGACAAAATTCTGAAGTGTTTGGCCCATTTACATTAACAGGAAAACATTTCGGTTTGAAAAACTTTGGACAAACAACTTCGGACGGATAAAAAAATTTCGGGTTGCTGTCACAGTGTTTCCTTTTTAAATTTTCCACAGGACCGGAAAAGGATTCATTTGCCCAATTTTCTTACAACTTGAACTTAAGCGGAACAGTGAAAGATTTTGAAAAAGGTATTTTTGGCAGAAAATATTACAGAAATGAGTTTTGGACGTTTTTGGAGAGGTTAAAAAACTTTGATCGTCTCAAAGTTTTCAATGTTAAAGTACACGGCTGTCGGTGGTGAGATAGAGCAATACCGGGGACGATATTTGTCTGTCGTTCACCTAACCTAACTCAATGTATCTATGTGTCGTCAATCGAATTAAGTAAATTAAATTTGGACCTGAAACTTGGATCAAATGAAGATTCATACCGTCTATATCTATCTCTTCTTCTGTCATTTGTTGTTCTTCCTCTTTTTCTTCTTTTCTCTCTTCCAGAGATGGTTCAACTGGCCTCCTAGTAAAATATGTTCATTTGCAATACATCAATCATCATTATGATAAGCTGCATCAATGCAATTTATCAAAATCTTGAATCCCGATTTTTCGAATTCTCAAATGGAATGACAATTTGTTCGAGGTAGCAAGGTTTTGAGATACTCCAAGCTAAATCTTCACTGAAAGCTCTCGAGGGATATACATAAGAGTTTGAGTTAACCGGGAATTCGAATTAATCAAGTTAGAGTTAAATATACTTCAACTGTATTAAAGGAACCACATGCATTCTTTATTGAGGCGAAAACCCATCCAGCCTTTCTGTATTCCTACATATTAGTTTAATTAATTATAACAAGTTATCAATTGCCTTCTCTGCAGTTAAAGTTCTCGATATCGTGGAGGTAAAGTGATATAGGTAAAATATTAAATAAAGATAGCAAGTTAAGCTGCAAGTTGTAGACTTTATTTAATATTTTTCTATTAGTCTAATTAGATTAAAATGTATCAAATTTCGGAATTGCATCTCCAGAAAGCCATTGGTTGATTTGTATTGAAATCAATATTATTTTGATTTCAAAAGATAGATTACCTGATTTTGTATTTTGAGGATTTGGGTCGTTCTTTGCCAGCGTAAGCCCTATGTGGTGGTGATGGCCTTTCTTTCATCATGGCTGCTTGTTCCTCTTCTGTCGTGCCACTCCCTTCGTCAGTAAATATGAGTGACTCTTCGTTGAAGCTATCTGCATCTCCATTGGAATTATCAGAAGAATAATCACCTTCACTATCATCTGTAATTTCTGTAGTCCATCCAACTATTGGGTGCTTCTTTGCATGATAATGTGGTTTCACGTATTTGGACTTGCTGCCAAAAAGCATTGTTGATTTCTCCTGCGAAAAACGTCTGACTGTTAGATAAACGAACAAGATAGATAAACTGACAGTTCTTCCTTATGAAATTTCCACTATGGCAATCAGCTTTTAGTATTTTATAGCAAATGTCTTACAGTATGTTTTATCGTTTGTAACCTTTCTCCAAACAGTCTGCGGAGTTATCGAACGATAGAAAATGTATTTGTTGTTGTTTCTGTTAGATGTTTCTGAGTTTAAAACATTCATAAAGAAAAGTATCTTATAGTTTGCGTGCAATTCGTGTAGCGGCAAAGTTACACAGAACAATTCATTGTGATACACAGACAACAGTTACTTATTGGCACACATCGGTTACAAACAAACAAGGCTTGCAATTTTATGTGTTTTTCTTGCATCAGACACTTGATACTATACCTTTTCTAGAATCTTTCACTGTCCCTCTAAAGTTAAAGATGTAAGAAAATTGAACAAATTAACCCTTTTCCTGTCCTGTGCAGGGGTGGATCCAGACGGGTACGAAGGGAGCCCTCTTCAAATTTCCAGAAAGCTTGTGGAAAATTGGCAAAAAGAAAACTATTTCCCCAAGAGCCCCTCAAGTATCCCTCGTTAAAGTATCTGGATCCGCCCCTGCTGTGGAAGATTTGCTTAAAGAAATGAAAAAAAACATTGTGACCAATGAAATAAAATGCCTTTAAAATGTATCAAATGAAAATCTATTGCGAAGCTTTTCCCTTACCTTTCCAACTTTGTCGATAACTTTTTGATATCTTTCATACTCCTTCCATAATTTCGCGCGATCCTCTTCTTGCACTCCCCTTGATACCACTCTTTTCGTGTACTCATAATTCAGTACTGATTGATAATGTCTTTGCTTCAAGGTCTTCAAATGGTCTACAGAATAAATCCGAGCTGTCCCCCAAATGTACTGTTTTTGTCCAATATCAAGATCATCATGAGTCAGAAACTTGCTTCCTTTTACAAACGGTGGGCAGTGGACAGGGGTGCCAAATCTGTGTGCCACATCTGCTGATTTCGTCCTTCGTCTCTGGACACTGTTGTATCGTTCCACGGAGCTACACTCTTCGCAGTCGTGCGGTGCAGATCGTGGCCGGTTTTTACGAGCTTTCGTTCGCATCTTGTCGTGTAGGTACATATTTGGAGGAGTGCACGCAGGGTGTCGTGAATTGTAGACAATGCTCCGGTCATTTGAGCTTTTGGTGGAGGATACGCTTGATGATGATGTCGCTGGAATTATTCCAAGAAATGATTCAAACCAGGGGGGAATAGTCCCGGAGGGGTACACCCTAAAATAAGGGTGCGGGTATGTACCGCCGATATCGATGGTTTTAAAGGCAGTAATTTCTCTAAACATGGGTATGATTTTTAGTAAAAATGCCTTGATATTGGGTTAGATATTAAAAATTGTCCTTAGTGTTCCGGGTGATTTGGAATGAAACACAACATTAATGTTGAGAATACACGAAAATTTCAACATTAAAGATAGGTGCGTTTATAAAATCTCAGCGACACACTCCCGCCCGACCGTTAGAAATTTATCCCCCCTCCCCCGGTATACAGTATAGTCTATTACTTTTACTACATGTGTTAAACTTTTGTAATTGTAATTCGACATTCAATTTTGCGAGAACATAGAAAGCTCAAACTACACATGACATGATCTCAATAACATGTGATCTCAATACTATACTTGATTTCCAACCACCATTGCATAAAAGGTCTATAGATGTAGATGAAAAGTTTATTGCAAAACCATTTATCTTGCATGTTATTAATTAGCTGCTTTTGTTTTACTTAACCACTAAATATTTTCTGCTATGCCTGTAATGGCCTGTAATAAGTCCAAGTGACAAAAAAAATTACAAAATCAAGCAAGCAGGTTGTTTTCTTGTCAAAACATGGCATTGGAAATTAACGACATTCTTTTAAATTGAATTGAAAGCTCCCGGATGAGGGCTATTTTAATTTCCAGGTTGAAGATGACTGGATAATATCCCAAACTCTAAGTTTGCCCTTCGGACATCATTTTGAGTACAATTTAAAATTGCCAGCCGCATGGATTTCGAGCTACATCTCTACAAATGGAGACAGTTTTTTTTATCACCGGAACATTAATAAAAAGATAAATGAACAAATTTGATTTAAGTTTGTTTGAATTATACTAAACATGTTTGTTTCCCAAATGGTGATGAAAAAATGAACACATGTAATTCTTACCAGTGCCAGGTCGTTGAACTTTAGCTTCGCTTTCTTCTCTGTGATGGTGAAACTGGTTGGCACTAGATGCCCTTTTCAGCAACCTTTTGAAGTAATCAAATAAAACTAAAATACTGGAAAAAGAATTTGCAAAATATGTTTTTAAAACATCCTAAACATATTTTAATATATGACCAAGTATGTTGTATTTTTGGATGAACTGGCCAAGCCCAAGAATTGATGTCAGACAAACAAATTATTTTCTCAGAAAATTAATATTAAATACCTTTCATTGTTAGGGCTAAGTTTTTTACCACCACCAGACTTTGAGGTCATCATACCAATAGCTGTGTTTGGTCTTTGTTGATACTTGAATATCAAATCAGAAAATGATCAATGAATAGCATTCATACGTACATAGAACATATGAAAGAGATTCAATATTTAACAACAATAATTTCTAACAAAAAATACTAAACATGTACAGTATATCATTAAAATATTTGTGTCACTTTGAGCTGAAATCAACAAAGCTTGTTTCTTTAATTTTAGACAAGATTTTACTTTCTTTAGAAAAAAGTTGTTAATAATTAATTTCCAGAAAGCAGTTGAGTCAATAATTAACGCCTAGAAACCCACAGAATCTAACATAGGGCTCAGCTCTGATGTAAAAGCTAATGTTGTATTAGCCTGTGAACAGACTTTGCAAATAAAAAGAGATCTTGAATTTCCTGTGAGTAAAATTTCAGAAATAGCTATTATGGCTTTTACAGAAGTCAGGAACATTAAATTCAATTGAGTTGAAACAAAAACATTTATTCTGCTCTATGACTAAGAATCAAACATTTTTCTTCCTTTTAAAATATTGTTAATTTCTTAACAAATAGCGATCTTTTGTTTCACTGTTATTTTCATCAGAAAAATGTGTGGAATGTACTCTGAAACAAAACAAACAAAAGATAAAAGTGAAGTTGCAGGTTAATGGCACCAAAGCACTGGCTTTTCGTAATAATAGAGACTTGGAAGTTTTATAGTAGCAGGTTTTTTCTCTGAGATTCATGGTAAATATGGTTTTATTTTATAAATTTTCCCTTTGTAAATGTAAAAAATTTGAGAATGAAATTATATGTTCATTAAATTATTTTTTTAAGCACTATGATCTAAAAGCACTAAGTAGCTAGCTTGATCACACAACTTGAGTCTAAAAACCCTTTTCGTGACACTGCTGCATTGGTTGTTGAAGTACCTTTCTCATTGAGTTTCTCTCATCATCAGGAACATTATAAATTCGAACAGTTTTGAAACCTTCGGGTGTTAAGAGAGTCTGTCTTTGAAATGTTTCTGAGCATGGTGACCTCAACAATGACTGCTTAGAAGCTCTGCAAAAAAAGAAAACAGCAAAAAGATTAAATATAACCTCCAATTTTTGACAAGTCTCGGCTCTGCTAAAAAAGTCATATAGACTAAAAGTTTTAAAAAGAAATATAATAATATAAAATTTAATAATTATTATATGAAAACAAAGTATTTATTTAAAAATATGATTATTTTATACCTGCCAGTGCAATTACTTGCAGCACTGTCTGGCCTTAGGTTTACTGACTTTGTAAGTAAAGCATCAGATCGCATTTTCGAAGATTAATTCTTGAGATCTTAAAATTGACCGAGTTGCTTGGTCTTTCTATTTTGTGTTTTCATACGGTTTCTATTTGTGCTGATATCGTTTTGTTGCCATGATCGTATTTCTTTGCAGCCCTGTGTTTATGCTCCTCCGCAGTCCAAACGATTAAAATTAGCTTTTTTTATATTTTTATCACGCATTTCAAAATCACAAAATGGCTCTGCAGCGAAGAACAAACGTGAGTTTCTTTTGTTCAATTTCTTTCTATTTTCACTCATAAATTCTTGTCCAGTGTCAATTTTTATCGTCCTTCATCATTACCAGAAGGTAGTTGTACGTGTTGTTTGTGATATTGATTGGTTTGGTTGATCAAGTATTTGTCATTCAGCCAAGAAAGAAAGAAAAAGAAAATATTATTTAGGCCCTCGTGATATGATGCGTTGGAATGCATTCTTTCGAGCTACTATTTTCATGCAAGGATGCTCTTTTCTCTGCAGTAAAATTGCGCAGAGCCAGAGAGAGATGGTAGTGAGTGGTAGACAGATATAATTTTAAATGCAGATTTAATATTCTACAATAGCATGCCTCTAAAAACTAAAGATATCTTCTATTGATAATTTGATTATTTATCCTCTAAGATATTTTCTCCGGCCCAGACTGAATCTGGGGGCTAATTTCAGCAAGATTTTTAGCGCAGAGCAGCCTTCTTATTGTCATTTCTGTTGTTTAACATTTGGCACAGACAGCAGAAAGGATTCACCCTCTGGTTTTATCCTATTAAATTTGTGTGCTTGGAAATATAGACTAATACAATTAAAATTACAATTCTTCAAATTTTGCATACTAGTTGCCAGATTGGAAACTTTGTTGAATGCATGCCGAGTGCAAATGGGATTTTGTACCCCAAAATTAAGTCATTTTCATCATGTAATTTTACACTATGTAAATTGACTACAGAGCACAAGCCAAAGATTTCAGAAGACTTTGCGCATCATGTGCCATATTTCTATGTAAAGTTAAAGCATGTAAGCCAAAGATGTTCAGCTTGCAATGCAAAGTTTGCAACCTGGCTTTGGGAAAGACTCTTTCAAAATTGTTGCCTCCCTCCCTTAGAAATGTCCTACAAGAACCAGTAATGCATGGCAAGTCCAACTCCCATGCAGCTACAGCAACAAAATTGTGTTTCATAAAACTGTATGGCTGCAAATACTTTAGGGTTGAATGACAGCTGCACCATTGAGATTTTCATCTGCACTGTTGAGATTTTCGAAACATAAAAAATGGAGTGCACTGAAAAATACAAAAGACATCAATATGGATCTTGGAATATAACATGTGCACATACACAAAATCATTGTATCTGCATCATATGTGCATGCGAGTTGACCTAATACCTTAGGACCATCAAATTGTCTTGTTTGTTGTTTTTGTTGAAGATTTTCCACCTGCAATTAACACAGACTTGAAAAAGGTTAAAATCTTTATCACAAAACAGTCAATTCTTCTAAACCTAAAAATTTAAGCTGGTTTTGGTTTACAAATTCATATTCATTTTTTGCTGCAACAATTTTTTTTGGGTAAAATTTGGATAGTTCATCAGATCTTGATAGAATTTGGAATTTTCTCTAAAATCTTGCAAAATGTGATGTGTATGGAATATGACGGCATTTAGCTGCAATATCTTTATTCTTTTATATTCTTTTTTCCATAACAGGTGAGACTCCCACCTGAAGTTAACAGAATCCTGTACATAAGGTAAGCTTTTAGATTTTAAACATCAATTTGTAATTTAAGTTAACAGAATCCTGTACATAGGTAAGCTTTTAGATTTTAAACATCAATTTGTAATTTGGATTAAAAACCACATACTGCATGTAACATAATCAATCAATCAACCAACTTTTTCATGGAATACAACAACTAACTTATGTGCAATAACAAAGATGCCTTGACTGTTGATTTTTAATCTTAATAGAGGAGAAAAAAGGAATAATAATACATACTAATAAGTATAACATGAGGATATATATATATACATAAAATAAGAATAACAGAGGAGCAATCATAATACAGTATAAATGTAGATAAAGTGATATGGCATAAATACAAATATATTGTTTATAATTATTAATTGACAACTGAATTGACGTTATATTTAATTTGTACTTTAATAAGGCTAGTTTAGTTAAAAGCTTTTCAATGTAATTGTCATCACAATATTTATTGAGAAATTTAAGAAATTTTACAATTAAACAAAAAGGTTTTACCTTCATTAGACTAAAAAATAGATAATTACTGACTGCCCAGCAAAGTTTTCTGAAATGTATTATCATTAAATTTTCAGGCAGGCTGATAAATTATTGCATATGAGATTTTGTTTTGTGATTTTACAGCAACAATATTTTTTAATTTTTGCTTGCTTCTATGGTAACCAATGCCCAAGGGTAAATCCCTGTTGTGAGGCTTCAGCACTGTATGTAACCTAATGTTTTTTTACTTTCAAACATTTTTAGAAGTAGTAATATTCTTGTAAAAACCAGATTATTTTTATTTGTGATTTTATTATTTATTTCCAGAAACCTTCCATACAAAATTACCACAGAGGAACTTTATGACATTTTTGGAAAATATGGAGCAATAAGACAAATTAGACTGTAAGTTTCTCAGTGGCATGATTTTTTTTCCATGATTATTTTTATTATGTTGAGAGATAAATTCAGAGTGTACCAAAAAACTTTTGTTCCTGTTTGTTCAAAATTTTAAAATATTTCTAATTTAAAAATCCTTTAGTTTGATGTCATATTTCTCATTTGATCTCACTTCTTAATGTAAATTTTAATGTAAATGCACCTGTCAGTATAGTATTTGCAGGAAAGCAAGGTAAAAGAACAGAATTATTGTCATTCATGTCACAATTACGATTTCCAAAATTTCTCATCAGTGAGATTAAGCAAAGTGATTATTTATTAGGATTAAGATTATAGATAATAGATTAAGCAAGAATTAAATCACTCTGTCGTTCAATACCTTGTTCTCGCAGGGTTTGGAAATTGTCAAAATCTTGAAAATCACGATGCATAGTTATCATTATTTTAACTTTAAGATTTCAACTATAACTTTTAATTAGCATTTCAGAACACAGTAATTTTAACCCATCCACAAGTACACACCCAAAAGAAGAAAGGTTCAGATGGATAGGAAGCAACTTCTATTGGTCTGCAGGACTAAATCCGATCTTAAGAAGGAAAATGAGGATAGAACTTGATTGATAGGAGTATTCTTAGTTTAAGATGCTTATTCAAGAAATCCAATTGTTTTGGTAAAAAATTATGTGAAGAAATCCAATCTAAAAGGCTAATCTCATGGCTGAAAGAAAGTCAATCTAAAAGATTAATTTTCAAACTTTTCTTCTCTCTACACCAAGAATACACTGTAATACATCCTTCTTTTTTCTCTTCATTTCAAATATTAAGAGTGTTTGCGGTAATAAAGAAAGCTAATCTTTCTAATCTTATTGTCAATTTTTCCGAAATTTTCTGCTCGCTATGCTTGTCCTATAAAATCCTAACATTTTCGTAATTATACATTTTTTTAACCTTTTCTTGTTTCAAAAATGTTATTGAAAAAGATTGACAATTGTCTGGTTTAGTGCACACAAACATTTTACCTGCTGAAACTCATAAATCAGTACATGTTTTTAACATATTTTGGAGGGAATTATTTTAAGTTAGAATCTGATTGCAGATTAACATGATATATTGTATACACCATAATGATTCGATTAAGCCCCCCTCTCGAATGTGCTCCCTCTTGAATAAACTCCTCCTCTCAAAGGTGATTTTTTAATAAGCCCCCCTCTCGAATAAGCCCCCCTATTTTGTCAAACAGATCATACTCTATATCTTTTTTAGTTTAGGGATGCTGATTTTTGAATAAGCACTCCTCTCGGTTAATCTCCCCTTTCGAATAAGCCCCCCTCTCGAATAACCCCTCTATAAAAGGCCGAATTACTACAGTAAATGTAAAACTAGTTTATTCAGAACTTCTTTGAAATTTTCAAACAAACAGGGAGCAAGTAAAGGATCATGTTGTAGCAGTTTCTGAATCACAGTGGTATTCCAGACAACATACTTTGTTTTTGAAAACACTTCAGTTGAAAAATTAGGAGATCCAAAAACACAGTTTAGACAAAAATCTAGACCTCTGGTTTTGGGTTGGAGGCAGATTTGGACTTTCAGAATTAATATCTCAACACTCCATGCACAAATAATAACAAACTAGGTATCAATTTTTAAGTTTACTACCGAGAAATAGTTTTGTTTTGTTTCGAATAAATTTGAGTTAAACTCGCGGAGCTAGCCTTGATCAAAGCTGTTACCTTTTTTAGTGCACCCAATAAATATATATTTTGTTGTCACTTGCAATTAAACATTTAAACGGGTGAAATGTTATGTATAAGACGTTTTAGAGAACAAAATTCAAGGGAAATAGCTTTTATCATGCACATCACTGTCCTTCCATGTTGAAGACACACCCCAATACCAAGAAACAATTTTGTTGGAAACAGCGTGTCTTATCTACAACAAAATACGGTAACTTCTTTATAACTTGTCATTAAAGCAAAAGTTCTTATCTGAAAGAAGTAAGGAGATTCGATTATTGAAACCATCAACATGTTTTGTCTGTTTTTATTGTAGTGGTAATACGAATGAGACAAGGGGAACAGCATATGTTGTGTATGAAGATATATTTGATGCAAAAAATGCTTGTGATCATTTGTCAGGATTTAACGTTTGCAACAGATACCTCATTGTTTTGTATTATCAGCCTAACAAGGTAAGATCAAGGACAACAGTTTGTGAATTTTAAGCCATTGCAGACTTAAAATTTCTGTACTTATAATTGATCATGTCATCTAATTGCTGTTTGCAAATATGTTGCAAAATTCTATTTTTTCATGATTTTTAACATTAACATTGACCAGCTTTATACCACTGAAGTTATACTATGTTTGAAAATAGTTTAAAAATAGATCGAAATTGTAGATTTTATTAAAAGAGGCGATTATATTTATTTCATTTCAAAAGCAAACTTAGCAATAAATTAAGAATTGTATTTACAGATTCATCATCACTGGAAACCTGTGTTTTAATTTGTTTCTAAGCAATTTTTGCTTGCATGAAAAGAATGTCTTTCTTCAAGAATTTTTACGAATAAATCGTAATTCGGTATTTTTTGTAATTTAGCAAGTGGTTAGCTTGTTGTACTTTCGTGGCTTACATACAAATAAAATAAAATGACTAAATAAAATGGCACTATTTATTTGAAGTTTAGTCTACAATTTAGAACAAAATATTTTTATGAACCTGGATGTGACGCACCAGACATTTTTTGTGAGGAACTTTCGAGCTGGAGTTCCTTAAATTTTTCCTAAATGTGAGGTCGAAAGCTTCTTGCTTAACTTGCTGTTATTATCAGATTTTCTTTCAGATCTTTATTTTTAAGCATTTGATCATCTGCTTT